>JALIZH010027063.1:0-21783 GCA_030522465.1 Rhipicephalus appendiculatus
TTACCAGCCAAGGCCGATGACTGAATGCCATATATGATTAATTATTGATTATTGTGTTCATAATGAAAATTAGGACGTAACGAAGGAAGTCTGAATGCTTCATAATACTATTGCTTTTGGAACTGCCATCTCTCTGATATTGAATCAGAGTTTATTCACTCGGTGTGTTCAACTAATTCTGTACCGTTGGATGAACTTTGTATAAATGAAATTACACCGAGCCGATAGCAAATAAAACATTAGGGGAACAATCTTACTTTGCTAGCCACCGCAAGACTCTACTTAAATATCTCCCTAGGACCGCATGAGAGCATTCTGGTCACATGAAACCTTACGTGTCCGCACTGAAGTACATATGCATTTACTTAAATTTTTGCATCAGCTGCAGGGACCCTAGAAATCTTATGCGCGTTTTTTTTTAATTACTTCGAACTTGTCAACTTTAGTGAGGCAAGATTTAAAACAATGCTGGCAGGATATAGAAACACTTACGACATTGGCAGCAGACTCACTAGAAAGCGCCCTGCAACGGAACAAAACAAAAACACGGATATGCGGTTTCCCAGGTCTGCATACTGGAAGCACCGAGCGGATGTAAATGCTTCGGTGACACTGCTCACAAATTATTTCAGTGCAAATGAACAAGCGCTAGCACCTCAAGTGCTTTTTCACATGAACGGGAATAAAAGCTAGGAAGACGCATGAGCTTCGCCTGCAAGAGTAGAACGCGATAGCGTAATCTGGCCCGGTTAACATAGCCTTCTCAATCGTTAGCCTAGTTTCGCTTCTCGAAGGATACCTCAACCATGCTGCAAAAGAAACGAGCATCTGTGCGCATCACTGCACGTTTAGAACTATCTTAAAGGCCGACTGCAGGTAGAGTTGCGAAGTGACCACTACGCCATACTTCCTCCTTCTCGGGTTTGCGAAGTATCCACTGCACGTCCGTAAGGTACCACACGCACCTGGGCAGCTTTACGCCGTCTTGATGCTGTTGGTGCCGATGATGATTATTATTAAAGCCTGAGGGCTTTGTAATGGGTGGGCCTTTAACTGCCTACTCATCGCGCAATTCGCGTGTTTCGGCACGTCGTGGAATTCTACGCTTCTACTACGCAATATTACATCCGTTTAGCAGGCTCCTCGCACTACATGACATTATTGTCGGGCTTATTTTTTAATTTTTTTTTCGAAAGTTTTGAGCACTGGCATGGGTCTGTCGTAGAACACTTGTTTGTCACGCAGAACTAATGGGTTCCGTTCTCACTCGCACCGCCTCAACAACGCGTTGCGAACTGCAGAACGCTCTGGGGTGTTAAACCCAGGCTCTATTAACGTGATTGCGTTAAAGAGCTTCTTTCACAGAAATGACGGTGTGGGTTTCAGCGTCGTTGGTCGTTGGTGAAAAATTTTTGCTTTGTGTAACCAAGAAATTGAGAAAGATGCAAATAAAATAAATAATACAATCATCGGTTCAAGTCAGAATGGAAAACAGGCCTTCTGCATGGCAAGCAGGGGTTCTGCTACAGAGCCACCCCATTGCTTCAAACTCCTTCAGTAAAAAGAGACTATATGAATGTCATGTAGTAAGATGACTCTTCTTAACGCATATAATATTGCACAGCAGAAGCGTAGAAGCGTGCCAGGCATCAAAGCAAATGAATTGTGCAAAGAGTGGGTGTTTTAAAGGCTGGTATAAATGGTGCTGCAGCGGCAATAAGAAGAGATTTTAGCTGTACGCTAAATATATCTCACAGAATCTCAAAGTCACTTTAAATTTTTTTTGCTGCTAAATTTTTTTTTTGCTTCATACGTAAAATGTGATAAATATTGTCTAATTTGCGTGATCTCAAAGCTTCTCTGCAGCGTTCTCAATTCTCAAATCTCGCCAATGAGGTGGGACTCCTTGACGATACTATAAGCATAGCTGCTATGTTCCGTTAGCAGATGGCACAATATTCTGTTCCCACAAAAAACGTGCAGCTTTATCATGGTGTCAGATTTAACCAATTCTGTTAGTTCCATTTAATCATGCGAAAGGAGGAAAAGCGAGCATATATTTTGCCACGGCAATTCATATACATTAAAAAGTAAGAACAAAAAGTATTCGGAAAAACAAAGTGCGCGCTTACATATTACGACATGTCAAGCAACAGCGGCTGCTCCGACAGCGGATGGCCGGTAATGAACCTGTCGCCGCCATGTGCTAGCGAGAACGTGTGAGGACGAAGCTCTGTCATCCATGAGGAACGAGTGCGTGGGGAAGAACTTCGAAAAATACTGTTAGCACAAGATTCAAGAGCTTTGTCTTCCTGGTAGCTTATATCCGCATGCTAAGTTCCCTCCAGCCTTACTGAGCTAATACTGATGTCTATTTCTGATAGCGGCTTCTTTCTTTGAAATTGCTTTGTTTGCCATTTTTGCATGATACTAAGCAGGGAGAGTATGCTGTTCCATATAATTTATGTGATAGGTAAGAAACGTTCGGAGTAACTTATTTGTATTTCCTATTGTTACGGCGCATTCCCGCGTACGTGGTTTATTGCGTCAACAGGACATTGTGCGAGACAGATTTGTTCGGGTTTCTAAGCATACATACCCTATTTTACTATAACAACTGCCCATTAATTTGACACCCGTTCATTCGGCGAAGCGGATGACTCGGATGCGTTCTCGGGTCACGGCAACCCTTTGCATTGTTCAATGGCATCAAACGCTCCTTAATACTGTCATATTTGACCACAACCCGCTTAATTCGGATGATTCTCAGAGCGCGCCAAGTGCGTAGCGCCCCTAATGTGCGACGCAAAGCAGCCAATAGGCTTTCGTCGAAAACCGAAAGGAGGCGATGCAGTCATGCTTCGCCATCGTCAGCAGCTCGAAACGTAAGGTAACGAGGTCTAGAGTTAATTTATCGTTTGCGTATTTCGGGTTAGTTAGGACATGGCGGTAGGTTTGAGTTGCGACCACTTTGTTAACAAAGTGGCGAGTGACAGAAATTGCGGCTTTTACGGGTGCTCCATTGCAATGTAAGTACAAGATTTACGTATACATCAAGAAAACGAAAATGTATGGACGAGATCGACATTTGTTTGTTGTTTTCTTGGCACTTTCAGTACTTCAGAATGCGGTTAATTCGGACTACTTTTGCGGTTCCATGAAATCTGAATTAACGAGTTTTTCCTGTATAAAAAATGATTTGTGGTAAAGTAGATGCATATTCGAGCATGATTATGCATCCCTGCACTTTTAACTACAGCGATAGTTGCATAGTTCAGCGTAGTGTCATAGTACGAAGACGCTTTTACCGAATGACAATATGACGTTGAGCAATTGCGAAAGTAAATTCTGATAAATCAGAGAAACTTGATCCTCCTTTCGTTATCACTGCTCTCAAGCAAGAAGTGATGTTTAAATTTTTGGTTAGAGCCGAAGCGCTTAATAACCACGAATTGGTAAAAAAAATCCTGTTAAACGCGAAATTCCACTCTTCAGTATGAAGTAGAAACTATTTGGAGAAAAAATCTGCGCATTCTATTGTGTCTTCTCTATTACCGTTTTTCCTTGAGACTAGAACATTGCGTTCTTTTCATATTTTATTTTGCGGATTACGAAATATGGCGAATATTTTTAGAGAAAGGATCTGTTGACTCAGCCTAAAACTAAGACGTTTGAAAACAGAGACCTTCACATCTTATCACAGGGAGTTGAAATGTAGCAGCAGAAAGTTTAGGTCCGTCAGACTTACATGAATAAAAAAACTGAAGGACACTTTCTACATTCGAATGTGTGGTCGGCGAAAGCGTGTGGTCATTCCACTGACTATGATATGTCTTTTATCTTTTACACTCTCAGTGGGATAACACACAAACCGAATGCGTGCGTGTTTTCTTTTTTTAATTTTTTTACCGCGAATAGCAGCGAGACGCGAGTCTAATCTTCCTCCGTTCGCATGCGTTAGTAGTTCTCGCGCTTTCCGCATCGTGCAAACGCCATCCGCGTTCCAGCGCTTAAATTGACAGACTCTTTGTAAATTCGAAAGCGTATTCCGTGAACGCATGTGTCCATTGAGACCGCGTCGGTCAGAATGATTACAAACGCTGGGCACAGCGACGCTACGCAAGCAAAGCGCGAGCGCTGTAGAGTCCGACGCGACCGGCGTCCGTTTGCGCATCCCGGCGGGCACCTGCCTCCGTGCCAGAGCTCGGACAGCTGGACGGACGGACTGACGGATAGACGGACGGACGGACAGACAGACGGACGGACGGACCGACGGACAGACGGACGCACGGACAGACGGACGGACGGACGGACAGACAGACGGACGGACGGACAGACGGACAGACGGACGGACAGATGGACGGACAGACGGACGGACGGACGGACGGACGGACGGATGGACAGTCGGACGGACACCGGACGGACGTGAGCATGAGACATTAAAGGTTTTCGCGTTAATATGAAGACGAAAGCCTTTGATGTCTCATGCTTGCGTGCGTCCGTTGGTCCGTCCGTCCTTCCCTGCGGCTGAGCCCTGGCAGGGGTGCCAGGTGGCCGCCGGGGCGCACAAACGGGTGCCGGTCGCGTCGGACTCTACAGCGCTCGCGCTATGCTTGCGTAGCGTCGCTGTGCCCAGCTTTTCTGATCATGCAAGGAGGGAGATGTGCGCATCGCGTTCGATTCTGTCCACCCCCCGTCTTAATGGGCACCGGCGTTCGCGGAACACACTTTGAAATTTAGCAACTGTCCGTCAATTTAAGCGCTGGAACGCGGATGCCGTCTGCGCAATGTAGAACAGCGGCCGTTTGCCACTTTATAGGCTAACGTATATTTCGACAGCTAAGTAGCGAACACGATTACATGAGGGGAACTACTGGGAGGAGGCTTGGAATGGCTAGAAAGATTTCGTGGAAAAAAATTTAGATGCGTAAGCACTAGCCGCAAAAAAGACGAAGCACAGAAAAGGGTGCCACTCAATCGCAACTGATTTCGATCCCAGGAGACGGCAGCAAATTTATACGCCACACCACACATGAGTACACAACGCTGGTTCACCTAATCACTATCCGTCAAATACGACAGCATTTGAAAGTAGTTTCTTGTCCAGCAAAGAAGTGCCAATTTGGTACTTAGACGTGTCCAATACCACAGATGCGCCACTTATACAAAACTCGGCTTTCTTTTTTATGGAAAAATTTTCCATTATTTTCCACGCCAGAGTATGTGAGCTTTCGGCAAGAACAGAAACGCTCGAAAACCTCGCCTCAAAGGAGCTGGAATTACATTGTGCCCACAAATTTCACAATAAATTGTTTGGAATGAAAAGTTCAGCCTTGCTACTTCCCTCCCCTCCCACCAATCCTTCGGTCAACCCGTACCTCAGAGCAGTGGTAACGCACCCTTCGCGACGGCGCTCCCGAGGTCTGTCGGGCTCTCGTTCAGCGGGCCCGGGCTGTCGCAGAGGTTGCCATAGGTGTCCCGGAATAGGGACCCTCCCCGTTTTCTTTTTTTTTAATAAAAAATGTTTTCATCATCATCATTGCTAACTCTGCCGTTCAAACTCCGACCAGTTAGGCGGATGTCGGTCCAACCATAACTAAGATGGATTTTATTCACTACGCCAACTGTGCGATCCACATACGGCGAAGCTTGTTTGTTCCCACACGGGGAGAACCATGGAAGTATGGAACTGCGTGGACACACGCCAGCCAACTTGCGTGGCGCAGAAAAAACATACAGGCACGTTGTACCCGCTAGCCACGTTCATGACGTTGTGGTTGTGCCTTATGAACATCAGGTACAACCATAGGTCTTTTTTCAGTGAAAGCTGTATACAGGGTGTCCCAGCTATCTTTAGCCAAGGGTTAAAAAATACAATATTTGAGGCAGGCGAATGAAATCATTTGAACATTGCTTACGGCTATCTTGCGCACTACAGGCAATTTTTTTTCTTGTAATTAACGAATTTGTTAATTAGGGAATAATTTACTAAATTGATAGATATTGACTTTAAGCAAGAAATGAGAGTTTCAAAATTGGCGGCCGTCTTCAGAAACGCCCATTGCATCATTTGCGATAAAGAAAGTTTTACGCGTACCATTTTTTCCATGCTGCAAAGAAAGCCCGCGAAATAGAAAAAAATACCACGTGGACTAGCGCATTCGCGCACCGCGACCGTGCTGCTCTCAGCCGTGGTTTATTAAGAAACCACTGCCAACTTATCGGCCTACCACTGCAACGCAGCCGGCGGGTCGTGGTCGCAGCTGATTTCGTTCGCTCAAAGCACGGCTGAGAGCAGCACGGTCGCGGCGCGTGAATGCGCTATTCACGTGGTATTTTTTTTGTATTTCGCGGTCTTTCTTTGCAGCATGGAAAAAATGGTACGCGTAAAACTTTCTTTATCGCAAATGATGCATAGGGGGGTTTCTGAAGACGCCCTCCAATTTTGCAACTCTCATTTCTTGCTTAAAGTCAATATTTATCAATTTAGTAAATCAATGCTAATTAACAAATTCGTTAATTACAAAAGAAAAAAATTGCCTGTAGTGCGCAAGATAGCTGTAAGCAATGTTGAACTCATTTCACCTCGCCTGCCTCAAATAATGTATTTTTAAACCCTTGGCTAAAGATAGCTGGGACACCCGGTATATGGCTTTGGCGAAAGGAAACACGTTCAGCACGAGAAACGATAACGGTCTCCATTAGCTGCGCCGTCAGTTACGTCGTTCTCTACGTCGCACCCAAGTTCGCGCGTCATTGGGAGCGCCGTTAGTGACACCATTCTCTGCGTCGTATCCAAACACACGTGCTATTGGCTGCGCCGTCAATGACGTCTTTCATACCTACGCAGCCGTGCCGCCGAGCCAGCGCGCAGCAGTTTCAACGTACAACTTCCAAATGGGGAGGGCACGGATCGTACGAACGCACGAACAGTAGACAACTTTCCAAGAACAGCACCGACAGCTGAGTCGTGAGAGAATTCCTGTTCGCCAGGACGATGCAGCAATCCGGGCTCAAGAACAGGCCGGAAAGGCGAAGCTCAAGCAGCAACTGCGCACCGAAGATTCGGCAGCCTTCCGAGCCGAATTCAATTGACAACGCCGAGCCGAGGAAGCGGCGTTGCAGGCAGAGCAGTATCGCTCAGCCGTGTGATACCAGTGCACGAAGGCCAGTGAGTCGTTGGAGAGTGCGTCCCTCAGATCGCATGGCATCTCTGTCTGGTGGCCCTCACGTACGATGCGATACTAGGAAGTACCTGCGAATTGAGGGTTTCAAAGAAAATTATAGAGAAAGTGGCATGGTATTGTTGCATAAGCACGAAGATACACGCGTGGTTGGTTAATATGATAATGAAGGTAGCGGCGAGGGTGATTTCCTTTAGCGTTTCAGTACACACTTGACTCAACAACGTTGCTTGTTGGGCCAGTTGGATCAAGTGAGGCATACTGGGGTTTAGCGCAAACACTAGACAATATTCAAACGACAAGTGTCTACAAGATATCAGAAACGTGTAGGCAATTTTCTGATACAAGTTCCCGATACAATATACAAGTTTCTGACTGCATAGATGTATACGTGACTTTTCTTGTAATAGTAGGGGTATATTCTCACCTAAGCTGCCTATGGGGCCCAACTTTTTTTCAGAAGTATGCCACCGAGATACTGGTTGCCAGAACCCCTTAACTTTGTGAACAATAATTTCAATGCTATCATCCACAGGATGCATCCTCGCTGATTACCTTATTCCGTTTTGTGAATTCCCGAGTATAGTCATAGACTTCACTCCACTAAGAGGTCCCGTGTACACAGCAAACGGGTTTGAGCCTTCTTGGGAGTTTTGGGCCCGGCTCTTAACTTGCATCCTAAAGGTACTACGCAAAACCCCCCTACCAAAGGAGGTTTTAGGGGGGGGTACGCAGGGCAAGATGGCGGTGCCTGTTGAAGCGACAACCGTCCACTTCGAATCTTTCTAGCCGTCGGCCTGCATTATTAAACTCATTCATTCCCAAATAATGCTGGTATTTGATTTAGATTTGAGTAATGAGGCTTCGCTAAGCGTATACTGGCGATAAAACAGCTCCGTTTTCGAGATACACAGTCGATTTGCGGTGCAGAAGGCTTAACAAGGTTTGTTTACAAAGTAAACGGAGTCAAAAGAGGGAATTAAGGAGGTAACTGTGGTGTTTTTATTTAACTCATTTCGGGGGCTTGAACGGAGTTCATTGGAAGTTTTTCTGCTTCTTTTTTGAGAGCTTTTAAAACGCCCCTTTATACGCGGCCCGAGAGAGGGCGAGAAAAAAAAAAGGTATTTCAGGCACTATACTAGCGTTTTAGAGACATTTCTTGCAACTATTCATAGCTAGGACATACTAGAAAATGGACATTGATGTATTCATGCACATACATGACAAATGCATACAAGCACGCACGACACAGGAATCGAACTCGCGACCACACGCACTGAAAGCAAACATCATATCCATTACACCACAGCGCCACCACTACCTTGCGCAGTTTTTCACGGGGGTATATATCTACGAAGCGGCTACTAACCCGTCGGCGACACATCAAACTTTTGTTCTCGTAGCATCGGCATGTGTTAGCGCTTTCGCAAGGCCAGTTCATAAACTCAGGCGCGTCACGAAGGCCAAGGTAAACACCTTCAGCTTCGAACTATTTGGTTCGTCGTGTCGTGCCGCTAGAAAAATTGTAAACGTGTGTCCTCTTGAGTACTTCGACACTCGCCCGAAATTCGTGGATACCAGCGTGACAAAAATATCCTCAGATGGCCGAACATATGTGCATTCCATGGGCGTATGATGTGGAGCTATTTTCGTTGTTTCTGCCGCGAGCTGCACGCGTCCCATGGCAGCGGCGTGTTCTGAGCTGTATGACCGCCTGTGTTTTCATTGATGAGGTGTGTGCCTCCCGCCGCACGGAAGCCCTCAGAGACGAGGACGAAACACTGAGCAACACATCTTTATCATTTCAAAACACTGTCAGCGGCCCCTAAGCGCGAGCCGCGAGGCGTGCCTGTGTACATCGTTCTCGTCATCCACCGGCGCGCTCACCGCTACGACTCCCATAGCATATAAAAGTTACTCACGCAGATGCCCACAAGCGTGCGCAGGGTGCCTCTTCAGGTGGAAGGGGGGAGGGGACGAAGGCTCGTCGCTGCGCCCACCCTCCCTATCAAGTCAATGCACGGGGCAGACTCTCCCCCCCCCCTCCCCGTGTGCACGCCTATGCAGATGCCCGAGTTACAAGGACATTGTAACGCGCCTACACTAAGTGCATTTATTGCGCGCGTACTCTCACGAGCCAAACGGAGGTGCAGCAGCGACTTCAGATTAGCTGAACGATAATCTATATCCACAATTAGCACTTATTCGCAACTCGCACTTTCGCGGGGCACACAGTGATTATCTAACTCAAATTCAGTATTTAGTCGCTTTCACACTCGGAGACTACCAACAATCTTACTACTGTAATGAAGAAGAGAGAACAAAGAGACAACGCCCTCGCCTACAATCTTACTACCCACAATCTTACTACAACGACTACCTACAATCTTACTAATTAACCTTCATTGTTAAACATCACACAAATGCATTAAAGCAAATGCGTAAGCATGCCCCAATGTCAAGTACAACCACCCCAAATTAGCGGTGCCAGGTCTCCCATTAAATAAAAAAAGTTAATGCACATGCACTTCGCCCTTGTGAAAGTCCATGTGTATGTGGCACTCCTCTTGCACAGATGATGTAGCAAGAAAATAAAAAATGGAGTATTGCCGCCTTCTTCAACGAAACAGCTGTGATAAGAATGATAAGAAAAACAGTGTTCACAATATTTTATTGGAATCAAAACAGTAGCAGTTCTCATGTCAGTGTAAGCATATGTATATTTCCATCTTGCACAGAACCTACACCCAATACAGAACACTAAGAACGTATACAGTACAGCCCAAGCACTATATATAATTCACAACAGTAAAGCAACATGAAAGTAGTGTGGCAAATCTCATCATAATGCACACTGACATGTGCACTTCACAGTGCTAGTATGTAAACACAATCCAGGGAAATGGGATCTACAAGGAACTTGGTGTCAGCCTGCACATGAAGGCAACTAAGCTAGAATATTAAGGCTAGCATTACTTTTAAGAAATATGCAACCATGCAGGGAGGCGTGTTGTAGATTTTAATTGAATTAGTTTGCCCTATGGCATCAAAACATGTCACACATCATCATACAGTTCTGTTTTAGATAGACCTGTGGTGTTGATTGTAGATCCACTTACCACAATTTGTAAAGGCGTTCAGCCATGCCAGCAAAATGACAACATTGCATTCATATATGGCTGCACATACTTACTCACAAATATCTGAAAATGAACGCAGTTTTCTAGAAATATACTTGGGAATTTGTCGCCATTATCACACAACTGCAATATACCAATACTTCTATTATACATAATTACTACAGCTATGTTTACAATATTCCCATGCCAGCCACTGTCATCTGCAACCTAAAAAGTTCTTCATCTTTAATTCCTCACTTCATGGCATGTGCATAATTACCACATTGAAAGTTAATACCACTACCATGACTGCAAAGTCAACTTGAAATTAGGCAATCACATGCCTAAAATTAAAAATTTCCTACAAGTAGTGGCTGGTGGCTTGGCATATTGGATGTGGTTGAATAGAATTTGACCACGAATCTATAGAGCCTGTAAAGCAGTCAGGAATTGAGTTCACAGTTAAAGTGTGAAAACAAAACAGGAACACACATAGAAATAGAAATGAAGGGAACAGGACAACACAGTATTAGCAACTGAAATTTAACACATGTATGGCGTTTTTAGTCACGTTCATACTCATTCTGTGAGTGCATGGTTCTTTATTTTTGTAATTTTTTTCGCACTAAGTGTGTATATCTTTCTGTGGTTTGCATTACACTTCAGGTCCTCGTTAGTGTAGAGTGAGGCACAGGGGAGTGTTCCCAAAATACAGTGTCTTGTACACAAACAAGTGGGTGAGCAAGTCTTGCAGCTTTGCCAGAAATGTCTTCCTGAAAATAATAGAAGTCCATTAAGCTTTCCATATCCAGAAATATGAATGTCTTGGCAAAGACTCACACTTGACTATACTATTGCAGACCTTTAAACAGAACACAAAACAAATGCAATAGTGAGACGCTGCTAAGTAGTTTCCTGTGAACTTTTCACTTAAAGTACGGAGGGCAAAAAATACACAACTGCAATGAAATGCGAAACAGCACCAGAAGTGTACTTTTGTCCTGTGTACCATCATTCAAGTAGTTTTAGCTATCAGCATAGGTCGGCACTTTAAGGGAGTACTCACTCAAACTCACTCACCACAATTTTTTTCAGCCTTCGCACTCACTCACGTTCACACTCACGTCCACTCACACTCATGAGTACTCACTCACTTTCGCACTCACCTCCACTCACACTCATGAGTACTCACTCACGTTCACACTCACGTTCACTCACACTCATGAGTACTCACTCATACTCAACTCACCACGTTCAAATGAGTGTGAGTTGAGTGCACTCATGAGTGAGTATGCCGAGCTCCATAGGTCGGCACTTTATGGGAGTACTCACTCAAACTCACTCACCACAATTTTTTCAGCCTTCGCACTCAACACGTTCACACTCACGTCCACTCACACTCATGAGTACTCACTCACGTTCACACTCACGACCACTCACACTCATGAGTTCTCACTCGCGTTCACACTCACGTCCACTCACACGCATGAGTACTCACTCATACTCAACTCACCACGTTCAAATGCGTGTGAGTGAGTGTGAGTTGAGTGCACTCATGAGTGAGTGTGCCGAGCTATGGCTGTCAGTGAAGTTAGCATTGTAGTGTAAAGGGGTGCAAATTTTAGTATGATTAACCTTGGAGTTAAAGGAGGCGTAACTGCTTGAGGCCCACGTACTTAGCTTTAGGTGCGTGTTAAAGAGCCCCAGGCGGTCTAACTTTCCGAAGCCCTCCACTACGGCGTCTCTCATAATCGTATGGTGGTTTTGGGACGTTACGCACCAACAGTTATCACTTACAACATATGCAACACTAGCTTCTTCATCAACCACAGCTGTTCTGTTCAGGACTGAAGATTGGGCGACCTGGTATTGATTCATGGCAAAATTAAACAGTGCACTTGTAATGACGACAATAGAAGACGTGGACAAAGTACCAGCCTGTTTACCTTGTCAGAAATTGTGTCAACAGCCAGAATACTGTGTGCTGATCATAAACACTATGGCAACAAAAAGTAAAACAAAATAACCAGAGGGAAGGAACAAGGTGATTCAACAACGAGGTTCAACAGATTCAACTGACTTATATCAATGTGATTAAATTAGCCTTGCACAAGTGACACATCTCCTAAATTCCATAAATATGCACATGTAACCATGGCAAGTTCTAGTGCTGATATGTGACTAATGAATTGACCATACCATAAAATGCATGTGCTTCAGCAAACACACTGTAACTAAGCACATGTGTTACACATCATATGGCCATCATAATGTGCCGTTAACATGACTTATTCTTTCTAGCTAAATGTATACAACAAGCTCATGATGTCAATGCGCCTTGATATGCAATTTAACTTTTTGTGTAGGAGACGGGCAAAGTGCCCAAGGCAAAATTGTCGTCAAAAAGTATTCTTACTTGCTCATAATCTGCGCATGACAACAGAATAAATAGAAAACAAATCTGGCCTTAATGCACGCTTTACCACATGACAGCGTGATAACAGCTGTCTTTTTTTTTGTTGTTGCTTAAGTGTATACTCCCTGGAAGCACTGCTTCATTCATGCTATATCGCAAGCAAGGAAATTATGTCGTACAAACATTCAGTTTTAAGGCGCACTCGCTTGAATTGGCTGGCCACGTCAAGCGGTCAGCCAATTCGAAACACGTATCACACATCGTTGTTATGTGAGATTAATGGCCTCTCTTTTTTCGCGTTTCATTGCACTTTTGACGCGACGCAGTGTGCAGAACAGCACCTGCTGCTGCCCAAGCGACAAGGACGCGCAAAGAAAGGAAACATAAGTATTACGTACCATTTGTGTCCCTGAATGTGCCGCGAACGCGGCGCGCCCATCAGCTGCTGCTCGCTTGAGTCACCGGGCCATTGCCACACCATTGCACACGCAGTGCATGTTGCACTGTCGTCAAACCACACATTTCACGTCCCGCGACGAGAACACAGTAAGGCTGCCGGCATGAAATGTGCACACATGATCGACGCATAGCAGGGTAGTTGAAAGGCGTCCTTCACAAAAGCGACGTTATCCCATGACGGCTTCGCTTCGCTATCACTCACGCACGCCGCTGGGGCAAGCCTGGCCAGCCTGCGGTAGTATTCGCTGTCATTGCGGAACTTCTCGCGTTTCTCGCGGCTCTCTTCCCGCGTTTCTTTCTTTTTGCTTTCTTTTTTCCACTCCGCGCGCGCATGCGTGCGATGGTTCCTCTCTTATCGCCGCCGTTCGAAGGTCAAGGGCATTTTTTTTCGCTTCGTCCCTTTCAGAGCAGCCGCATGAGGAGAGTCGCGTTTTTTCTTTCGTTTCTCTTGTTTTTCTTTTTTTTTTTTTGCGCCGGGATTTTTTGAACACCGGATCTTATTCCGTGCGTTGAGGCACGCCGCCTCTGCCCAATTCGTCATCCAAAAGGGTATACTGAGTGTGCGTGCTGTGCCGATAGGCCACATCGAGGGTGTACACGCTCCTACTTTTAGTTTAACTTCGATTTGATGGTAAAGCAACATAAGCGAAGTTATTCTGTGGTCGAAATGCCTCGTGAACCTGAGCCCAGTGGTAGTGTGCATTCCGTACAACAATGTGTATCAGTCGACGAGACGAAGAAATCGTTGATTAGCACGTTCATGAATTTATTTAGCATGCACTTTGAGAAACACTTCTTCCGCCCGCGCCGTTGCATACATGCCCGCCAGCACTGAAGGCACTACAGCTTCGGATAAAATAAAGGGAAGATATGCCCGAGAAAGTGAAATAGGAGTTTTCTGTCCTTGAACTCCATTTGACAAAATGGCGTCAGATCGTGAATTTACCTCCTTTCTTCCACCTTTTATCCCCATAATTTCTCAAGGAAGTAAAATTGAGGACGCAGAACTTTATTACACCGATCTTAATACTCCCTAAGGGAGTACGGTCCCAAATGAAGGTAGTATTAAGCCCTTAAAACGCCCAATTCGGCTAGTTTGCGTTTACAGTGTATCACGAATCCTTGCAAGAATTGCAAATCATTGCGACTGCTCCATAACTAAATCTTTCCTAAGGGTTGTGGCCTGGTGATGACAGGGAACTGTTGTCGCCAGAACAGGAGAATAGAACGACAGTCAAAAGCGACGCTCTCTCACGTGAAATGCAATTTCGAGAGTGCAACTACTGTCTCAATAGTGAACTATGAAACAAAAGCTCATGCCTAGCTTCGACCTCAATTGGAGGTCCGAATATGAGGTAATATACCTCATATTTCGGAAAGAAGAGAAAAGTGAAAACGCATGTTTTCGTAATTTAGAACTAATCTACGCGAGCCGGCGTAAATTTAGCCGTAGTTATTCTCGTACTCACAGAAGTAACTTCGTTTCAATAACTTTAATATAGAAAGGTGCCGAAAGGGAAGGTGTAAAAAAGATTTCTTTCAGCTTCACACAAAATACTTTGCAATTGCATGTAGGGGAAGATGCCCTGCATATGAATGAATGCAGTTTAAAATGTGTTCCTATTTATCCTCACAGTCCTCGTGTCAGACATCAAAAATTTACATCTTCATCTTTTGCACGTTGCCATAAATTTATATATAGGTTTCGAAAAGCTTCGGGATGACGCCACCAATGCAGTTTACTGTGGCTGCTCAGGATAATTAACTAATGCCTATGAAGAGCAGCTCAAGAGTACCTGATGCATAAATCAAGGTTCGAAGAACCTATCACGCATATTGTGACGTGCTTTGAATGGCGATTGCCTGCAACAAAATACGATGACAATAAAGTAGAAAAATTTTTTGAACATAACGAGATGATACGCATCGATTCATGCGAATTCAGTGCAGCTGATTCCAAGAAGGCATTTTTTTTTTGTTGTATATGATGAGAGAATGGAAAAATTTTTCTACAAGTCAATAATGTATTATGTTGTCAAAAGTTTGTCACAGTCATGACATCGTGCTGCCGGTACATATCGATACTCCTGTGGAGTGGAGAAGATGAACTAATTTGTAGTAATTGTAGTACCACCTTCTTGTCAACATCAGTGCGAGTACACTTTGGAGGGGAATAAATACATTTCTAAGCCATGATTATCATCGATCCACTCAATTAAATAGAGTGCAGCCCCATTACAAAGAACTCATCTATTATCAGTAAATCATTACGATTACGCATATGACTGCCTACACAAGAAACGTCGCTATGCATACGCAAAATCGAGCAAGCTTATCGTGTTCGTCATATTTTCAGACTTCGTCGGATCTACGAATTTTCTCTTGGACACCAATAGAGACAACTTTCTCTAATGCGTCACACAAAGGAATACCGCTATGTACGTATACCGCGACCAAACGCATAAATTTGCCTGCCATGTTATCAAATATTTTGGGTAAAGTCTACCAGTTTCTGCGTTACTGAAATTATCGCAAGAAAGACGCTGCATGAGACTATAGTAACCTTATATAATACAGCTGCATTGACTGCGCAAAGAAATATCAGAAAATTGGTAAGAACGCATTTTTTTCCACAAGTATAACACCAGACCCAACTCTGTTCACCACTTTGTCTTCAGACGATGTAGCGCACATGTCGATTAAGTATGACCTACAGTTGGGGCGTCATCCGCTTTCGTCTTCTTAGGCGGCACGCTTTATTACTCTTGTAAGGCGTGTTAGAAATGAATCACTCCTTTTGTGTGAGAGTGGGCGCTGAAAGAGCGTTGTTCTTTTTCAACAGACATCTTTTAATAGGACTCCCCAGCTGTTTCTTACGGCCCATGTGGACCAGTTGGTCGAATTTGTTGTTGCTTTATCAGCCCTGTGCTTCTCTGAATAAGGAACGCAACATCCTCGATGTACAGTTTTCAGTTACCACTACTACTACTACGCGTTTTTTTCATTAACTCTTAGCCGTGCTCTTCGATTTCTGACGTGCGATCAATAGCCATACGAGACAGCGTGCTGGTTGAGGTAATCTTGGCGTGGCATAACAAGATGGGAGCGAGCACTTGATATTCTTCGCCAGTGACTCTAGATGAAAAACTATTGCGCAGATCGGCAGGCTTCTCCACTTCTTGGAACAATCATTCGCGTGGTGTAATCTTCAGGAGACAGTTCTCGGCATGAGGTAGATTGTATTGGTCTTCCTCCCAGGCGCCAAAATCTTCGGTGCCCGCCAGACGTAACTAATTTAAGCATGCAAACACTGGAATCTCGCAGTTTTTCGTAAGACCCTTTTCGCAGAATTTTTTCTCCCTGATTTCGCAAGTTAAGTAACTTGAACTCGGCTCGGTACGCTGATTGAGCTCTCAACTCAAGGTTGCGGAAGGCCTCTTACGCCACGTGGCTTAACGCTTTCTGAGATAGGGCTGTCTATTTTGCAACGGCTTCTAGGCTTAACGTCGCACACACTTTGTCTCATAGAATCTTCAATTATTTCACATTCGCTCCCGTGAAGTGTTCGTTGCGGAGTTCAGAATGTAAGCCCTCTGGGTGAATTAGGTTCGAGGATTAAATATTTTATAGTTTCTCCTACCGTGAGTTTCTGTCCTGTTCCTTAGGGTTTATTTATTTTATTTACAAATACTGTTGTCTCAATTATTGAGACATAACAGGAGTGGATACAAATGTTCAACACAGGAAAAACAAATACAGTTTAAGAAAATACATGATTACGCAATTCATTTTCAAATTTCTGAGCATCGAGTCTGCGCAGAGACCCGTCAAGCTCATTCCATAGATCCACGGTCCGCGGAAAAAAAGAAAACTTAAAACAATTTATACTAGCTCTAAAGGGCGTAATATTTAAGGGATCGAATCGTCGGGTACGGCGTGCAGAAGCTGCAACAAAAGAAAAGGGCGTTAAAACATTCAAGCTGGTGTCAACTATCTTATGCAGGAAGTTGACACGATCGCAAGTGCGCCGATGTTCGAGAGACTGCAGCGATAAAACGTGCGCATGCGAACAAGGCGAGAAGTGTCGATCATAGCGACGAAATATAAACCTTGTAGCTTTTTTTTGGACAGATTCTAACATAGCTATATCATGTTTGTGTTGAGGTGACCAAACAACCGACGCATATTCGAGTATGGGCCTGACCAAGGTTTTGTACGCCGTCAGTTTACATTCTTTTGTGGAGTTGCTTAACGTGCGTCGGAGATACCAAAGTTTTTCGAAGAGCCTTGTTGCAGATTGTTTCAACGTGCGTGTGCCATTTTAAATTTGTTGTGAGAGTTACGCCAAGGTATTTAAACTCAGTGACATGAGCTAGACTGACACTGTCATTAGTATATGCAAAAAAAAAGAGGTTGTTTCTTATTTGAAAAGCTCATGGCTATAGTCTTTTTGAAGTTGATAGACATTTGCCAAGTGTTACTCCAGTTACAAAACGATGAAAAGACGCTATTCAGCACCTCCTGGTCTTCAACATTAGAGATGGTGTTATATATAACGCAATCATCTGCATACATTCTAAGTTTAACTAGAGTGCCACCGATAATTTCTGCTACATCATTTATATAGATGATAAACAAGAGCGGCCCGAGCACCGAGCCTTGAGGCACCCCCTGACGTGATTTGTACGTCAGATGACTTCACGCAGTTAAACGTTGCAAATTGTGTGCGCGACCGCAAGTAATCTGCAATCCAGTCAACTAGTTTGTTATCACCAAAAAACGCCCGAAGTTTAACCAAAAGCTTAGCATGACAAACCAAGTCAAAGGCCTTAGAATAGTCAATAAATATGGCGTCTGTCTGTCCTCGATCGTTAAGTGAAGAAGCAATGTCGTGCGTAAATTCAAGCAACTGCGTGACAGTAGAATAGCCAGCACGAAAGCCGTGCTGTGATCGGGAAAGTATGTTGTGTGCATTAAGGTATTCAACAATGTATTTATGAATGATATGCTCTAAAAGTTTAGAGCTGGTAGAAAGTAAAGATATTGGCCTATAAGTTCCTATTATTTGCTTGTTTCCAGACTTAAATACAGGCACGACGTTTGCTAATTTCCATAGCTGGGGAACTGTTGCAGAGAGTATTGATTTTTTAAATATTACAGTAAGATAATTAGCACACCACTCCGAATATCTCTTTAGAAACATATTTGGTATACCGTCTGGGCCAGAGCTTTTCGTAACATCAATATTTAATATAAGGTTATGTACTCCAGAAGAGGTTACTTCAAGATCAGGAAGCGCCGGCAGATTGCTGCATGCAGAAAAGGAAGGATTGATGCCGTTATCAGTAGAAAAAAACACATTTAAAGTAATTATTAAAGGCATTTGCTATACCTTCAGGATTTGAGCAGGATTGGTCATTAACAATAAACGATAAAGGTATAGATGATACAGGAATAATCGATCTCCAAAACCTGGATGGATTTTTTTCATAAATGTAGCCAAAGTATTGCTAAAGTAATAGTTCCTAGCCTCTTTCATTTTAGCGCTTAATTTTCTTTTCAGTGTGCTAAATGAAGGAACATTTTCCTTACACCTGGAATGACGATTCTTACGTAAGCGCTTTACGCGACGACTGAGCTGAATTATTTCTCTGTTATACCATGGGTGTCTTGAGTTCCGTTTAATATATTTTTGAGGCACATACTTTGATAGGCATTCACGCACAATGTCACAAAACTTAAGGAGCAGCGTATCTACACTGCAATATTCCCTACAACATTCAAATTCATCAAAAGATGAAGCTAAAGTATCCAATACGGAAGTGTCGTCAGCTTTAGAAAAGTTCAAAACAGTTTTGATCTCAGGTCTTTGAGGGGGACACACTAAGCTCAAGGCGACTTCAGCAGCCTCATGGTCAGATAACCCTTCGATAACTTCACATTTTACACCCCGCGAGGAAAGTTGCTGGTTTACAAATACAAGGTCTAATATTGCGTCCTCTCGTGTTGCAGTACCTACAAGTTGAATTAACCCAAAAGAAACAGCCAGGTCGATCAGGGAAGCACAAAGCGCCCTGTCGCGCCCAGTTGGGGTAAGTAAGTTCCAGTTAACGCACGGGAGATTGAAATCTCCAGCTAACAATAAGTTACAATCGTACAACTTGTTACTAACAAGGTAATCATTAATAGTAGGAACAACATCGTCGGAGTTAGGAGGGCGATAGAGGACATCAACAACTATTACGATACCTTTAATGTATATTTTGCACCAAATAGTTTCAGTGCCTCGAAAGTCAGGTAATAAAGAAAATTCAAGATTTGATTTAATTGAAACTGCCACACCTCCTCCACGGCCAACATGCCTGTCTTTTCGAAGAAGTGCATAACCAGCAGGCAAAATTTCGCTGTCATTAACAGTATCATTTAGCCAAGTCTCAGTAAGGCAAATAATTGATGGGTTGTGGCATTCAACTAAACAGTTCAGAGCTTCAATTTTGTTTAGTATACTCCTCGCACTTACATTGAGGACAATTATGTTCTGATCACAACGTCAATCAGCCTTCGGGAAAACAGATTCGGATAGAGCTGATCTCATACCAACGGCTTGCGCAGAAGCCGATTTTACAGAAGCTGATTTCGTTGGAAGTGAATGTGTAGAAACCTTAACAATGGCTTTTTTATCAGTGTCCCACATGTAACGAACGCCGTCAATTGAGAGTGTGTCGTGTTTGAGCTTCACTTTTCCAGCATTCTTGCGGATATCTTGCGAATTCTACCACAGCGCTTTACGTGCCAGTTTAACCCGAGCAGAGTAATCCTCATTTATATAAATTCTAGTTCCTTTCAGTTTTCGGGCGTTGTTTAAGATAGCAATCTTTGACCTGAAATCCATCAGCTTAATGATTACTGGCCGAGGTTTATCTGTTCTTACTGTACCAAGCCTGTGGCAACGCTCTATGTCGTTACATTCTACACTGAGTTTAGCTGATAACATATCCAATACAGACTCAAGCAGATGTTCAGCAGTCTCGGAAGGTGTTTCACGCAAACCATGAATTATCAAGTTGTTTTTACGAAGTCTGTTCTCTAGCTCATCATTATGACGGTCAAGCTTGCCAACTAGTGTTTGTAGCGTACAGACTGTCTGCTCCAGTTCACTTACACGTGGAATAACATTTGACGCAGACGCCGCCATTACCTCGACATTCATTAGACGACTTTCAAATGATGCAACTGTTTGAGACAGGCTAGCTAGTTCCTGGCTGATGCGGGGCTTGCCCAGCCAGTAGTTGAGACAGCTTTTCATCTACGTTGGGACCAGGATTGGTCTCTATGTCACCACAAAGTAACAACAATGACATTCGTAGGCAATGCATCATTTGCGTCACAACGGCAATACAGTTCAGGGGGTCCGGTAGCAGCAACAAACAGCGGTTATCACTTCTATAGCATTTGTAATTGTATGTTACCTGCAAGATGAAACTGACGTGCTTGAAACGAGTGTTCGCCATGCCACCACCGGACCCACTGAAGTGATGATTCCACGTTGCCGCTCTTATGTCCTTGGGCATCCTCGCTGTCAGCGCCGCCGCTGTACCATGCCGTGAGCAGTACAGATGGTTGATCGAAGGCACGTCAGTAGACAGAAAATCCTTCACACGGTCAGCAGCAACGCATCCCTGCCCCGCCGAAGATAGGGCGTCACCGCCCGTTCGAGCACCGCTGAATCGTGGTAGGAGCCTGCGCGATGTGTCGCTTGTAGAATCTTGAATCAGAACATCGGGGCAGCCAGCGATAACAGCAATCTGCAAGATGAAACAGACGTGCTTGAAACGAGTGTTCGCCATGCCACCACCGGACCCACAGACTAGGACTACGAACCACTGACTACGAACCACTACATTACTATGTCAGCACTATCGTTGAAGGAACAACAGTCATTTCTTTGAAGCGTACATGGAAAGTCGTCGTGTATTCCTTATGTGAACGTTTTCTTTGGGTTGTCTGTTACATTGCCTGTGTTATTCAATCTACCTCTTCAAAGTGTCGTCCTGCTGGTTGTAAAAGATCAGGGTTAATTCCTCGTAGTCCACTTCAATGTTCACTACCACAAATGTGCCAGAGTAGGGGGGGTGGGGGAGGGGTTGACTGTAAGTTACAATGCCGTCTGACTGATGCCATCCACGCAGTGTATTACGACCATCTGCATCTATATAATGACGAATCGATCGGTATCCATACTACAATTCTGCTGCTGTATATCAGATCATCTCGATCACCGATGACTGTTGGAACCACACAGTCTACTCCACCTTTTCATTGAGGGCCGCGATTCCTGATATAACTTTGCAAGATGAAGAATCGCCTTCCGAAACAAACTGTATTTTTTGGGCTCACTGTTGGCTACTCAACAAGTATACCATGGCATTCCTCCGAAATCTGCGTCCAGTCGCGGATATCACCAAACTCAATTACCAAATTACGATTGAAATGAATATTTACTACAAAAACGCACACATTGGTGTCACTAGAAATTAAAAAAAGCAGTTGTGCTAACCAATAGTGGGTGTTAAACACAAAACCATTTTATGCCAGGGTTCACCAA
>JALIZH010027064.1:0-18092 GCA_030522465.1 Rhipicephalus appendiculatus
AGGGTCGGAGGCATTGCAAGCTTCCCCCGTCTCATCTGGTTTAACAGCGCCTCCGTGATCAACCGACCTTTGACGAAGCAGCGGTGTCCTTTGATGAGGTCATTGTGTGAAATGAGCGTGGCGTAAAAAAATCTCCGCCATTTGTGACATCATGGTGACGTAACGTGCGGCCGTTATCACGTGATTATAATTCCCTGCGTCACTCGTGCAGGCGCCGACGCCGAAGGACGCAGCCGGATTCATTTTCGCGTTTCGTAAGGCATCTATGGCTCTCACCTTCATACTCTTCTGGGAAGAACTATTCCTTACTGTAGGTTCGCTAGCAAGCAAGTGCGAAAGACAAAAGCAGTGAATCCGAACAAAACGATGAAAAGTTCAATACTTTGTGAATCAGCTTTTCAGCGACAAAAGGGAGCCCCGTTTTTTTATTTTGTATGACATGTTTTTATTGGAAAGAAAGAAAGATAAACCTTGCATTTAAGGTGTGCAGAAATAATAGGGTATACAGAGCTACAGGCCATGTGAGAAAGTAGGTTAGGTAAATGAGCTTGTTTGCGTCAAGTGCACAATTCGAAGTAATGCGCACTTGCACAAAGGACAAAGGAAGGGCCCCGAAAGAATATTATTAAATAATTTCGGCTACACTGAGGACTCGGACGAAATAACAAAAAAAGCAAAATTTAGAACCCATGCCAAGTAAAGCCGAGCACACTAGCAACAATAGTGAAACGGTACTAAGAGTTCATTTTTACAATCGATAATTGTGACAAGCGAGTTATAATTGTGTTATAAACGCGTTAAATAAGGTGATGGCAGGATGTTGTGAGAAACATTAATAACGGATAAAATAGGCCAGCACATATCCGTAATATGGGTGACACCAGTCTACAAACAGCTCATTTCGCAGAAATTTGTGTGTCGGTGGCATCGATGGCTGGGGGAAAAAAGCAACGTTGTCCATGCTCGCAAAACCAAGAAAACGTATATATAACGAGTAATAAAGAAGGACGGCGGAGAGGAAGACAACCACTAAAAAAACGTTAGCTTCCGAGCCGGCCGGACAGTCACCCCTTGAAGAAGAGACCGAATGGGTCTCGAAACGTAGGGATAGCTTTTAAAATTAAAAACTGAAGACTAAACGCTCTGTAACAGCTTCAAAAACGTGCGCAGCTGCACGCGTGCGCGTGGCACCTTACGGACGCATAGTGTGTGCTTCGCCATTTAGCAAAAGCAAGAATTATGGCGTAGGCGGACATCGCCACCATACTTGCCGCATGCATTCTCGGATAGTTTGAAACAGCCGATGTTACGCGCACAGACGTTGAATATATTGTGGGAATTTTCAAAGTCTGCATTGCACGTTGAAGGAATTTAATTTTGATTTTTTTGGACCGTATATATGAAGTAATGATGACAGAGCTTCAGTTAAAAGTAACATTATTTTAGTGAGCCACCCCTTTATGTTAGGGGTAAGAAATTATTGTGCATATTTGTAGATATAATGCTAAAGTATTGTAACTATTATTATACAGAAGGCAAAGGTAATTTAGCGGGCAATTAGACAGCGCCAGTTGGTATAAAATTCCCAAATAGTAGGTAGCAGAGATTTACACAAAGGCATAAGAATACGTGACAAGCCCATACTTCGAGTGAAAGTTTATTGCAGGCCAATAAAGTGCATTGCTCCACTAGTAATTGCGTGGATACTTTCTAGGAAAGTGGCGAAAGAAAAGTAATAGACGAGATACGAGGTAGCAAGTAAAAGTTCAAACTACCAAGTCGTTTATTTCCTGGAACTACAGCTTTGTATACTTAGATATGCAGTGCATGTAGGAGAAGCAGTACCAAAGTGATCTCCCAAGATAGAAACCTCGCTGCAGTGCAAGACAATAGAGAGTTCCCTTACGGACGTCATATAATTTTTATAAAATACAGCTCAACGAATTCGCTTGCAACGGCATGAAAACTCCGCCTCAAGATCTTCATTGTAGGTAGTGTGGGCTGAAGTGTGCACGAATAATTAAGTAGTAGGTGCCAGCTAGTTCGATTTTTACGGGCAGCGCATGCTTACGTAGGCCATTGTTAATGCATATGCCAGTGAGCCCATTTCATAGCTTTCCAATACGTAATGGAATAAAGGGGAAAAATTACACCATCTCCCGCTAAAGGGAACCATGTGTGGATGCGAAGCAGCGGGCGCTAACGCTTACACTGGTGGCGGCGTTGACGCTGGCGCTCATCGCGGCGTTGCGCAGGAGAGAAAACTGGGGAGGCGCAAAGCACGCAGTGATAGAGCGGTGTTTCCTACTGGAACATGCCAATCGCTGCTAATGGGCAACGAGAGACAGAAGACTCCGACTGGACACAGAGACCCGCAGTCCGCTTCTAGTTAACGCGCACGCTGCGAATTTTTATTGTTCAACAACGCACAGGAGAAATCTCCCACCGGCACTACCTTGGAGTTCAAGATCCAGTGCCATATACAGGGTGTTTCAAGAAATGTGTCCACTATTTTTTTTAAATCACCAAAATGCGGTATTTGCTCGCTGTCTTCACAATTGCTTTTTCTGTAGCGGCAGGCGTTTTAAGATGGTTGAAGGCAGGATTTGAGACCGTAATGAAGAAAGTTAAATTAATTAACTTTTTAATAAGCGGAGTTAGGTGGTTAAGTCCAATGGGAGAATTGAAGTCCTTCATGCGAAGAACCCATTTCAGCTTTGAGATTTCGAAAAAGCTGCCTCTAATAAATATTGTGGCGTAATGAAATTCAGGCAAATTCAATGGCGAAACCGAAACCCAAGCACCGATGAGCGCAACAAGCAGACGACTAGAATGACGTCACTGTTCAAGCAAACGGTTACAGAGGTGCAGTTCTTCCCCGTTTGTTAACGTATGTGCGTCATGCGTGCTACTACTGCAAGCGCAGCCCACACAATGACACCAAGAAGTCGGTTGATGTTTGATATAATGACGTTCACTCATTGCGGACGTCTCAGACGAATATGGCAGTTGTGCTCCTCCGCGTTTCGGTTTTGCCGCTGAATTTGGGAGAATTTCTTTACTTCGCAATTATTCCTAGAGGCCGCTTTTTCGAAATCTCAAAGCTGAAATGGGTTCTTCGCGTGAAAGACTTCAGTTCTCTCATTGGGCTTAACCACCTAACTCCGCTAATTAAAAAAGTTAATTAATTTAACTTTCTTAATTAATGTCCTAAGTCATGTGTTCAACCATCTTAAGATGCCTGCCGCTACAGAAAAAGCAATTATGAAGACAGCGAGCAAATACCGCATTTTCATGATTTTTTTAAAAATAGTGGACACATTTCTTGAAACACCCTGTATACGGGCTGGCCAGTGAACGGTTGTGCAGCGCGAGCAGTCGGTTTTTTCAACCAAGAAACTCGCTAGCAGACGCTGCCTGCGTCGGCGTCGCGAGGCGAAAGAAGGGGGGGGGAGCGTAGGAGAGGAGAGAGAAGGGGGACGCGCATGCGCAGTGAGAGTGTGGTCGCAGCGGGGAGGGATGCCTAGAGGAGAGAGAGGGGGAGAGGTAGTTTTTTTATCTTTATTTTTTTGAAAGGGTTTGCGCATGCGCAGTAAGGGTAGTCGGCCGCACACCACCACCACCACCACCACCACCGGATTAAACTTCGCCATAAGACGCTTCGCATCTAAAAACACCCATGGAACAGGCCCCAAATCGCTTAATGTGATTTTTCTCAGGGCTTTTGTTACCAGCTCTGACCTTCATTACACGCCTCTAAATACCAGATAATACGCAAGGCACTTTAAAGACCATCGGCTCCTAAAATCTTGATGCCACCTTCTCAACGTTATATGTTGCTTCATGATAGTAAGGTATTACTATTGACCTTTTCCTTTCTTCAAGCTCGAAAGTTGAGCGCGATGGATCGTCTCTAAATTTCTTTGGCACAACTGCAACGACTAGTCACTTCATGATAGACGACGAAAAGAGGTATAAAAAATGGCGGAGATATGTAAACAACTACGCAGTGCCTTTTATAAAGTCGCGAGTTTATTCTATTGCATTTATTCTATTGCACAAAGGAAATATTCGAGTAAGTCCCTTATTTGAACCGGTGGTAGGTGTACCACTGGCCGCACATTCTACCCAAAACGCATGAGGACCGTGGTTCGAGTGAACCAAATTTCAGCTAACGTTGCTCTTCTAAAAGAGGCTTTTCCTTTATCTCATGTATGCGTGACTTCTGAAGGGGATTTGGCGTCAGGATTCGAGATTACCGATCTCCAGAATGGGTAGAATCAGATCGCTAATTTCCAAATACAATGTTTTCGTTCCGCGGTTAGGTTCCAACTCATGGAGACCGCATGAGGTGCTACACAAACACAAAAATGCTTGAAATGGGTTATGTCTGTCTAGCCTACCCGAACAAAGCGTTACTAATTTAAATAGGCAAGGGCCAGGGATTGGGAAGAGGTACTCAGAAAAGCACTCCGGAATACACATGTCGAAATACATGCGCTGGAAGCCTAAAATACAGATACTGAAAGACATTTGTCAGTGACATAAAGGAATATTTCGGAAACACTTTTGCAGAAAGACGATAAATGCAACCCAGAATACAGATACATAAATACAGATACAAGAATACAAATACTCGGAATACTTTTTTTTATTTTGGGAATGCTGTTGCTCCGCTAAGACATTCACTTGGCGCAGGATAAAATTGTAATGATTGTTTCGCCGCATTGCGACTTCGAAGTCAACCATATCGCTCGAATCATTAACCAAGACCTCTGAATTAAAAAGAAAAGTACACATCTATTCAGACACAAGATCTGTATTGTCTAGAACAGGGGTCTCAAACACGCGGCCCGCGGGCCTCATGCGGCCCGCCGACCTCTTGCGTCCGGCCCACGGCTTGCGCACGAGTCTTCGTCCCACTTTTAGTTTATGACTTTGCGACTGTTCGTGACACTGTTAAAATGGTGCTGGCATTATTTCTCGCTAAAACAGGCTTGACTGGTCTTAAGCATTTCTTTCGTGTGGCACCCATGCGGTCACCTTGTGTTGAAACATAAGTGCCTGAAAAAAAAAGCTTTATACTTCAAGATCGGGGTCCTGATTTTAGTCATTGTGTAGGTCGGTACTGATGATTCTCAAAACCTGACGCCAAATGCCCTTTAGAAATGACCCATATATGAAGTATGAGAAAGCGCGTCTTTGAAATGGCAACGTTAGCTGACATTTTGTTCAAACTCCCTCCTTCCCAACCCCCCCCCCCCCCCCCCCGCTTCCCACTTATTCCCTGTGCCGGCCCTTCGCGGGACTAAATTTGGCGACTGCGGCCCGGCAGGTGATGCGAGTTTCAGACCCCTGGTCTAGAAGGTTATTGCGTTAACTGCACTTAAAAACAGCAGCTTTAAAAGAAACTGTCATTCAGACAACGTAGCTACGGCCATGACACAAGACACGCGAATTGGTTTGCCGCCCGAAAAAAAATTGGGGTGTGGCACCTGCCTTTAAAGACCATGGCTTTCGTCACCTGCCTTTAAAGTCCATGGCTTTCGTCGACAGAGCATGGCCCTGCCTCTGCGACTCTCCCGTCACTGTGCCAGGCGCTTTACCACAAGGGTCATTTTGTGCGTGTGGGGAACCCTTCGCCTCCCCACCGTCAAAGCGACTCATGGCGGGCTTCTGCTTTCTTAGAAGAAAACTACTCCTTTGGATCAGGCTTTCGGCAATTACTGTTGCCGAAGGCCTGATCAAAAAAAAAGAAAAGCCAGCAAGAGGGTCGATGTATGAACGTGAACCGATCAGGCCTGTTGCGATGCCTTGTCTTCATAAGGTCACACATCAACTCAAGAAAGTTGCTCGGAGACACGACGTCCCCTTGGTGTCTTCTGCGCCCAACAAGCTTTCTAAGCTGCGCTCCCGCACACGCGGTGGTAGGAATCCTGGGTGCCAAATCAAGCCCAGTGTCTGCTATATGCCTTGCAGCACCTGTGTGGTATATGCCACACCTCTGTCATGTGGCAAGCCCTACATCGGGCAAACTGGGCGCTGCATAAATGAGCGACTTAGGGAACATGCGCAAAAATTAAATAACAGTGTTGACAAAGGAGCACATGTTGTTGCTCATCTTAACTCTGGCTACAGCTGTGCTCCGCGATTTCGCGGGACAATGATTCTGGGAAGAAGCAGAAATGAACATGCGCGGCTTGCCTTGGAAGCATACTACATCAAGAAAAACGGAGCTGACTGTATTAGTGATACGTCCATATACTTGTACCCCTCCGAATATGAATTCATACGTGCGCATGATCGTTAGAAATATGTTTTTTTTACGTATGTAATACGTCTTGTTACACGTGCGCATGCAAGGTCATGCAAGGGGATGGAGGTTGTAGCATTTATATGCGTTGTCGCGAGAAGAATAAAGCATTTGTTAGTAAGCGCCCGTGCTCGTCTCTTCTATTGTTTGTGGTCTGTTTTGATTTGCGCTGACGTTTTCACCTTAAATGCTATGTGCAAATTAGGCCCAAAAGAAGTTTTATTAAATGTTCGCTCGTTTGACAGAAGCTGAATGTACCAGGAAATACGTGAATGAGCGCGCTTAGCAGCTGCACTCTGTAGGATATCTTGAGACTCTTGCGTTTAGTGAAACTTTGTTCCGTGTTTCCCTCTGTTACTTGAAGGTCTGCGGTCGTCAAAAACCTGCTCTGCAGTTCTCATCACGACACCCCGTTTTTGCCTTCAAGACAAGAGCCCCAACTTTATTTCACGTTCTTTAAGATATTTAAATCTTTTTGACCACTAGATGTACAACTCTAGATAGCCGAACATATATATTTTATGGCGTGATCTAATAAAACAATATTTTGTTGTACGAATACATTTATGCCTCTCTAACAGCTATGCCGGCGCTACCTAGGATGTGCCCCACGTTCTACTTGTCCCGCAGCGTAATAATATTACGCTAAATAAGACTATTGTTGTTGGGGTGTTGCGTCACAAATACACGTTATGGTTATGAGGCATGCAGTAGTGCACCACTCCGTCCGCCTCGGCGGATCAGTGGCTAGGGTGCTCGGCTGCTGACTTGAAGGTCGCGGGTTCCATCCCGGCCGCAGCGGTCATATTTCGATGGAGGTGAAATGATAGAGGCCCGTGTACTGTGCGATGTCAGTGCACGTTAAAGAACACCAGATGGTCAAAATTTCCGGAGCCCTCCACTACGGCGTCTCTCATAATCATATCGTGGTTTTGGGACTTAAAACCCCATATATTATTATTAGTGGAGCGTTCCGGCAATTTACACTACTTGATATCCTTTGACGTGCTCGTAAATTTAGGAACACGGGCTTCAAGGATCGTTGCCTTCAGTTCGCCTCCATTGAAAGTCCCGCAACCTAAAATATCGTGCATAGCTAGGCGTATCGCTCACAGAAGTAGCGGCTAATTAGTCTACGTGAATAATAGATTACTTTGAAGTGTCATAGTGCTGTAAACCGAAGGTGTTGCACATGTAGGAGGCATTTTTACTGCCCCAAGGTTTTGATAATAGGATCTAGAACACTTTATTACACTCTTGGTCGAATAGCTCGATGCGGTTGGGCAATTATTCAGGAGAATGTGTCTCGTCAGCCATCGTTCCTACCAGGATCGCCACGTACTGGATGTCTCCACAAGTCCGGAAACACTGCGAGATTAAAAAGAATATTCACTTAGTTTCGTTTAAACACGTTAGAAAAAATGCTGAAGAACGATACTTGAAACTCCAAGAAATGTTTTCAGTCAGCGGATACAACGCTGTCTTGTTAAATATGGTATTGGCATACCAATCATGTATACCAAGTGGGTTTTATGTGCTAGTTTTTCACGCACAGCAAAAAAAATTACCACCGTCGTCGTCATTGTTATAATCAACCACATCGTTCAAGGTGCAAGCGCATTAGGGTTGAATATTGTTCCGCGTGTGGTATGTAGTGTAACAGATAGTGTGCGCCTTGCCACGAGGTGGCACGACGGCAGACAAATGAGTGCTTTCAGATAATTGGGTGGGAGAATCAAGTTTCGTGGAAGAGATAGTATGTGTTCGTATATTCTTTTAACTTGCAGCTCTGAGAATGATAATATCGTAAAAGGCAACTCACACGCCACGTCTCGCAGGTGATTTTCTACGGCCTTAACAGTATTTTTTCTTTTTTTTTTATTGCGTGAGTTTGCCCTACGGCATGCGAGAGCCCAATGCACTGGCCGCTTCGTCTGCCTTTCTCTGTTGGCATCCGAAAATCTCCGCGAGCGTACAATTGCAGCTAGTGATATAGCAAACAACTGAGAATCCTCTCTATAGCTTTGCTCCTTACTGTTTGCGCAGACGATCTTCACATTGTTGCGAAAGGCATCAAAGAGCACCCTGTGGCTCAAACGCAGTACCGATGCTCAGAAATGAGAACCACTCCTGATGTTAGGTTTAACCCATGTTTAGGGAGCGCAAGTTCCAGAAATGTTGTATCTTGTTAATATATACCAGTGACCTTGCTATTCTCCATTCTTTGTCTCACCCTTCTCCTCCCTATGAGCCCCGATCCCACTGGAATTCCTTTTGCGTACAACGTCTTAACACTGCATGAGTACGGGTAGGATTAGTGAATAAAGAAAAAGAAAACCGGAGAAATAAATGTCACAGAGATTGGCACTACGAACGGCCGCATACGCTTGCCATGAAACGCGGTGCTCCTAAGAAAAGCATGTTTATTAGCACGCTGGCTTTTACTATGTAAGCCAAATATATATCCTGTTTACGCAAAACAACCGATTGCTGCGTGCAACCAGTTGATTTTGTCAACTTCCTGACAAACTTGAGCACGTGCCAAATGCTTGGCACGGAATATATGGGATGAGAAATTAGTATAATGTTCACTGGAGACGTTCTTTGCAATCTTGCACTCAACGTGGTGCCACACTGCAACACAGCTGGCGTTTAGACAACACGAAATGTTCAAAGATGACATTGTTTCCTTTCCTATTGCCTTGTTTATAATCTGTTCGCAGCTACCTAATGTACGAACTAAGCGGGAGCCTCTGACATGCCTCAGTGCCTTTGGTTCTTGGCATCGTTTCTGTAATGCTTCATTAAAAATAAAAATCTTTTTTTTTCTGGCGCTTATTGAGCGAGCTTTCAGCCTAACTGCTTATGCTCTAACATGGAAATTGGATACATTGACCGACGAAAAATTATAGAGGCAAATGCTACCGACAATTGGCAACGATTCGAGTGTTACAGAAAAATACTGGGGCATGATTACTAGCGTAACACAGGACCACATTGGGTCTCATATTTATTCTTCTCGTCCCCGTTTCTTTTATGCAAGGGATAATATCTTATTATTATGCATACCAAAAAGCCGAACTTCCAGACTTGACTCCTACAGAAGACCGAGTAAAAGACCCGGGCCGCCTGCATGTTTTACCGTCTTCTTAAAATGTCACCAGAAAATAAGCCTAATTGAGAAATGTTTGATTATTCGGTTAGTTTTTGCCCTTTCATGTTGGATCGGTTATCTATCACTGCAATCAGCTTTATTTTCGTAAATGTTGCTGGGATTTGTTACTTGTGTTTCTGTAGTTTCGAAGCCCCGTACTTAGAGATCTTAGTCCCAATCAAATGACGTTCTTCTATCTTGCGTGCTCAGGCGAAAATTTAACTAGCATTAGCTACAAATGTAAGGGAGGCTGCGCTCCCCCTTTTTTTAATTGACATTTTGCATTGGTACTGATTACCATTTTCTTGAGAGAAACCTTGATTGCATATTACCTAATCCGCCATGTGGACCGACTACTCCTCGAGGTCCTCCATGCAGAACAGGAGGAAGACCTACTACAGGAGCTACTGGAGCAGGTCTAGGTCGATGTGGCCTAGGGAGCTGGTGGCTGTCTTGAATGTGGTTGTTCTCCTGCAGGAAGTACTGGACTGGCTTGCTGTCGTGCATCAGCTGGTTGTGTCGGACTAGCTGATTGTCTTAATCCAGGCGGTTGTCTTTGAGCAGGCTGTTGCCTTGGACGAGCTCCAGGACGTCTGAAACAGCCAAAGCAGAGAGCGGGTACTTCACGAGGACGTTGAGTTGTCCTGGTTGCATAGACGCAAGACTGGCCGTTGTCTTGCATCACCGAAAGACACAGAAACGCGGTCGAAAAAAACCCAATTAGCAAGCAGGGAACGGTTCGCATGGTTATTACACAAAAATGGCTGCGTGTTGTGAACAGCAGGCACATACGTTCATATACACATACCAATGAGATGCGTGGGACAAAAGTATACCGCTTACAATTCTCTATAGTATTATTGTCGCTAGGCACGGCCCCTGATTCTTCACTAGTGATAGTAGCGGTTCATATTATTGCGTGTCATTTAATATGAGGCCACAAGACGGTATGTGACATTCTTAACAGCAGTAGGCGAGGGAGTGAAGATGATTAATCAGGGTATTCATGTTCGCAGAGGCGAAGGTATGAATCTGATGTGATCGACAGGATGACGTTAAAATGTGACATTTACGTTTTTTCTAATGTCATCGATTTAAAACAAAAAAATGGAAATATTCTTTTTCCCAAAATGAGGCACTCAACCTTTACCCAGAGCTAAACTTTACCGCGATGTAACAGGGGAACGGCACATTTTGCGGGATACATGCCTTCAAAATTCAAAAATATGTCTTATAAGATTCTTAGCATAACATAGCAGTAGTTTAGAGGAAGATGACAGCTGGAAAAGATTCCTTAACAAGGGCTGTCGCCGAAGCAACATTTCGATAAGTGGTCTTGTTTTGTACAAGGGAGGGACTGCCTACACCCTTAATCAGGTGCTGCTTAAATGCTGGCTATAGACCTTTTCACAGGAGAGAAAAAAAAGCCACCATGTTGGGCTGCGCGCGGGAGTACAAAAGCTGATGTCACAGACTCGGCAGTGCATTTTTGGGAGGTCACACCAATTTGCGCAGCCCAAAAAGGACCATGGCGGCGCCCGGGGAGTCGTTTGTGAAAAGGTCTATATCCAGGAAACCAAACGCAAAATGTCCGGTTTCCTGGCTATATCCAGCACTTCAAGCGGGACCCGATTCAGAGCATATCTCAAAACGTGCATGTGTATAGTTTGTACACTGTCTCGAACCAGAACCAAAGAAGAGGCAAGCGCTAAACTGGGAATCGGGGTGGGGAGTGGGGGGAGAAAAGAAAATCGGTGGGATAGCAAGGTGAGCTGGCTTGCCAAATTGGGTGACTAAAAACGAGGAAGAAAACATGGAGCACTTGTGGAATTGTTGGTTCCAATGACACCTCGTGTTGTGTTGGAGTATTTAGCGTAATGTCACACTCAGACCATCGGCTGACTCAGAACTGTGGTGAAGACCACTGACCTTTAAAGTTAGGGAGGGTGTAAAATGCATGGTTTCGTCAACTTCGTTGAGGCAGAAACGTCGTTATTATGGCTGCTTCGGGGCATCGTAGTTTGTCACTTTGTGTTTATCCAAGCGGTCGGCATTTGGCGGCTGCGCATTTGTTTCTTCGCGACCAGTCAGCGCATGCGTAGAATTTTTCAGCCATTTCATAGCTCCGTGCTTATGGCAGCTACGGTCACTATCACGCTACAAAAGCTACTTTCAGGTTAAATTATTCGAAATCCGTCGACATCGTCTTGATCGAGGGCGCGGGCTATTCCAAAGCAAGCCTCGTTTAGGCTCATAGCAGCGAGATGCTTTCACCGTCCCAAGCAGTTGCTGTTGATTTCTACGCAACTAGAGGAAGCGATGAAGTGTTCCGAGCTCGCAATTGAACTCAATCTTCAAATGTGTCGAGGTGTCGCGTGATGACTAAGCAGTGCGAATCCAAAGTTTACGCAGCTTGTCATCTCGACCAAATGCATGCGACGGTACGTCGCTACCAGCGGTGCTGTTAGGACAGCGTTCAGTGCAACAGTATCTAGGATTTTCTTGCGCCTGGACGAATGCTTTAAAACGGAACACAGACCGTGGGAAGGAATGTGTCACACAGAGATAGGTTTCAGAGGCAGTTCAGACGAACCGTAAGCCAGTAACGCCGAAAGTAATGAACAGGCACTGCGGTCTCCGCGGTTGCGGGGGCCGCACGTGCGCGTGTCGTCATAACGTATGGCAGTTGCCACCGGCGGACGCCAAGCACAACCTAGAATCGCTTAAAAAAAGGTGTTTATCATCCTTTTCGCGAACCACTTTCTTGTATTTATCATTTTTAGCAGTTAAACTCTTGATCTGCGACAAAGCACTGGCCGCAAAGTTATCCTGCCGTATCTTGAAATTTTCGTACACAAACTTTTCTTGCATATTTCATGAGCCCAACTTGTACGTAAAGAACATCAATGATGGTTCTAAGTAGACTATAATTATCTGGCTGTGCATGTATATAACGTGCGACTAGATGATAATGTAAATTTTCTCACATCGATAAGAAAAACCTGAGAAATCAACGCAATGATCATAGCGACTAAAAGTGGATGTAAAATAGGTTGTATTAGGCGTGAATATAGGGGTTTTTTTTCCGGATGAATAAGGACAATAATGCGTGCTTCTTTAAAATTGGGTCAATGGTGTGACTCAGGGCTGAAGTGTCTGGACAAGCAAGATTGGCTGCCGAGGCAACTGGGGGTGAGTAAGGTTGGTTGGTACTGTATTCGGGTAGGATGGAGAAACCAAGTCACAGAAGGCAAGACCAAGGACAGCAGGTCACACGGTCAGGAAGAGGCTGACGGCATGGTAGAGCCAAGCACAGGGAGAAGACCGGACGATGCAGGAATCAATAGGAATACTCTACGTCAATGCCCGCTTGACAGGACAGCTGCCTTCCTGGCAGCGCTTCGCAACAACGAGGCGGGGGGGGGGGGGGGGGGGGTCGCACGCTAGGGGAAGTCGTATATTTTCGGCCAAGAAAACCTTTTACCGCTTCAAGACGTGTGCGTGCTCTCCATAGGTGTATTTCGCTGTTAATTGTCATAGTAGGAATTAAAGCCCAGCTACCAGTTAGGGGGAAAAAGCTTGGATAAGACCCGCGTCGCAGCTGGTACCAGTGGCATGGCGTTTTTCATTCAAGCCATTTTAGATGCAGCATCACATAATGGAAGCAACATCCTTATTGTCGGTCTGTTCAATCTTTCGGGCTGTTCTCTGCAACACATATCATTATAATGAGCCAGTACATGACTCATCGAAACAGGCTGCTCAAAATGGTTCTGATTCATGAAATATTTCCGTACTGATTTGTCAGCTTAACGTTAACTATCTCCGTTATTGTCGTTTATTCCTTTCTCGCAGCTACTTCCTTCTATTGGCAATCAAGGAGCATTATAATGTCATTCTTTTAGCTCGCTTCATTTCTTCTTGTCATTGCGGCCATCCTTAATCGAAAAATAATTTTAACTACTTGTTCTCGTGAATAAGGACAGAGCACAGTAGTCTGTACTGAGGCTGGGGGGTATCGAAACATGTTTCAGCACGCTAAAAAGCGCCCGCAAACAGGGAACAGACGAATGCAGCTTGAGCCAACGTCCCACAGACTTAGTTATATAATAGACGGGCGTATTGCTTACGCCCCACACAATAGATAAAGCGTGGCATCGAAGGGTTAGATACTCCATCACTTTTGTGCATCTTACATGTTCACATTTTTATCATATAACGTGACTCAGGAAAGACTAGCCAATGGGGTGCCTTTTTTATGAAGCGTGTTCCCAAGCACTAGCACTAGTGCTTTTATTCCAGCTCCTGCGAAATGGCAGTGAGCGAAGTGTTACAGGAGCACCCATTGCGAAGGAAACTTAGACGCGCACCAGCTAACTTGCAAAAGGGTTTATTATATTAGATTTCAAAACACTTTATAACCTATCAGCCCTCTTAGTAGGCGAATTATCCAGTAGACGAATACTGTTAGTCATTGCCCCTGAGAAGTGTATGATACGCTCCATCCCTCCACGAAAATCCGGTGCACTGCGAAATCGGAATAATTTTCAACTCAGTATCGTTCGAGTGATGCCAGAACAAAGTGGAAGATCGATACTCCTAACTGTAAAAAAATGTTTTGTATGCTGTTATAATTCCGCCTCCATAAGTGATATGTAAGTCATCCGGACAAGAAAACTGTACTACTACTCAAGTCTGCCATTTGGTTATGAGGCGCTTGAGATTAGGGGTCTCGTTTTTGATGGGGCGCTGTTGTGCACGTCTAATTATAGAGACACGCCAACAAGCCATTCCGCGTCGTCGTCAGCGTAATCGTCCGACCAAGTTCCGACTGTGGTAGGATTGAAGATTTTTTACGTGCGGTACGCTGTTCCATTAGGCAGCTAGTGTGCGCCGTCCCCGCCCGTTATGGGCAGGGGATAGAAAATACCTGCTCCCAGGCAGAGAAAGCGGAGCAGGCAAGCGTGGTAGAGGAGGAATGGCTCATGTGAGCGTACTCTTATCAGCCACATCTGGGTGGGCAATGGCGCTAAAGGAGACTTGCGCACTATCTTGCGGGTAATGTCTTTACTATTGATTATTTTTCCATATTTTCCTCCATGATTGCTATGAGGCAGTAATTGATCACTTAGGCCTAATTCTGTGTCTGCAAGAAAGGCCGATGGCAAAGGCCCGAAGCCTCGTCCAGAGGGTGGCCTTACTAAGCAGGAGTGCTCCACGATTCTTCGCCTCCGCACGGGCTGCGTGTGGACAGCGGCTCACTCGTACTCCAAGGCAGGCTCCCCTTCACCGGCCTGCAAACGTTGCGGCGACCCCGAGATCCTTGAGCACCTTCTCTGTGCTTGCCCAGCGCTGGCGCGGGAACGCTCAAGGCTCATCACTGTCTAGAGACAACAGAGACTGTGTGCGACGGCCGCAAACGAACTGCTGTTTTTATCGCATCCCAACCTCCATACTCTTGAGAGCTTCCTGGAATTTATGGAGGTGACCATGATCACCGCCTTCGATTGAGCGCCCGCGACTTGCTCGCCTCTCTTCACCATAGGCCTCCCCCATGCAAGCAAAACATCATAGCTTGTTACCGGTATGTCGTAATGTCCGAGTGACAGCTACAGGAGGGGATTGAGGGAGATGATCTATGAGATTATGCAAGAAGTAACGCTGGAACGGGTTTTGCACGCGCTACTGGCGGAGGTATTCGAGCAGGTCATTTTCCTCTACCAGAACGTTTTCCTCGACAAGGATGTTGTCTTGGAGAAAGTGGCATCTTACACCATTAGCAAGACTTTTAAGGCAGTCGCAACGAACAGAAATAGAAAGAACTCTAACAGGACGAGCTGTGGGGGTTGCATTCGCACACGGCTCCCCGTCTTTCTGCTTCGCAGAGAGAATAAACGCACATGTGACCAAAAAAGAACAAAATGCGGTGTATAATAACCTTTGCCAAGGTTATCATACCACAAGCGCTTCATGCTCTGCATGGCAGCTGGGCACATTTATAGGCACTGCCCAAGAGCGCAAACGTTAAAAAAGGCACGCCCTAGACGCATTTATAGCCGCATTCTTTTTTTGTCAACTATCTTCCTTTCACTGATTCGCAACAGGAACAATTATGTGGTACTGGGCACTTCGCGACTGTACTTGCCATAGACATCTAGAGTAGTTATAAAGGGCCAATTTACAGGCGCACACAAGGTCCTTCTTTTGCGACATGGTTTAGGTGTCTATCGAGAAGCGAATCCAGGCTTGCGATTCAGACAACGATGTGTGCAGGTTCCAATTACGCTATTGCGTTCGACACTTAAGGCGTAGGTCAAGCGTCCTCCAAGTTTTTTTTTTACCTCGATAAGATATTTTGTTTTACCACACCATAGAGCTTTCTCTTTCAGAAATATTGCTTTTGCCTCAGAAGTAGCTTACTTTCGGCTGTTCACGCAATGTCACACTTTTTCATGAATTCAGAAAAAAAAAATATTGGTAGAAATGGCTACGCGATTTGGAGATGTCAGAATTCCACGATTTCGAAAGCCATGGGTGTTCATCATTCAGAAGAACGTTCAATTGCACAAAGTTTTGATATGAAAGTTCAGAGCACTTTATTGCAATATTCATCCATTCAACGGTCGTGGTTGGATATTTATCGAGGATCACAAACCCCGTCAGCCGGTGCCTGGGGGAGATTGCCCAATCGGTGGATATCTCAGCATGCCTCCCATCGCTGCGAAATGAAAAGAATTATTGACTTCACCTCTTTTCAACCATGTAGCAATAATATAGAATATCAATATTGCAGTCTGTAAGAAGTGCTCTCTATTGGTTTTGTTAAATGTGGCGCAGATAGGACAACCTTTCCATGGTTTTTCAAATGCAAAGCGCACCTATTGGTTATGACGTGCTGCCACCTGGCGGAACCTTTCGAATCACTAGTTTTGCCGCGACAGCGATTATAAGGACACACCAGGGAGAAATTCTCTGGAGTCGGCGTCATTCTTGTGGCAATATGTGAATTGTCATCTGAGAGTTAAAATTCAACCTAGCTGCATTTGGTGCGTTGTGGAAAAGGGAAAGCATGGATTATCGTCACGCGTACTAGGCGGAATACAGAAAACGAGTGTTCCCAGGCCGAGAGGCTAGTGGGGTAGAGTGGGCCCAAGACATGCGCCTCTTCTTTTATCAGCCACTACTTCTCAGCCATTCGCTGAGTCATTGCTAACTGGAGTGTTTCACTGATTGTACGGGGTATCTAGGCTGCCATATTTTCTGCTAAAATGGTTTTATCGCTCAATTTCGGCCTTGGAATAAGCCGTCTTCTGAACAAACTCCCCTCTTGTTATTGTGTATTCGTTTACTTTATTCCTTATTTATTTTACTTTGAAAGTTTATAGCCTTCAGGATGAAAGGGATCATTGAACAAAATAAGACATCCAATTGCTATCACGACAAACATCCCAAGTTCAGAGAAGCGATGAAATACACAAGAAACTAACAGATGGAAAATACACGATCACAAAAAACAGGGAAATACGTACCTTACAGTAGAATAAGCTTTAGGCACATAAGATAAACAGTGAAGGGAGTAGATCAGGAGAGGATGGTGTTTCAAGGGATGAATATACTTAAACGGGAGGAGTCGCTGGAATGTCATAAGCCACTACAGATGAACTAATTTGTTGTGTTTTCATGAGTGCTCCTTACGCTTGCGGAATTTCTCATGAACATTTTCGAATACTTCATGTCACTGTACTTCAAGTTGCCAATTACGTTTACCCTCCCCATGTCTTCTACATATAAATATAAAAAACTACCGCTACAGAAATGTCTACGTGCCGGTTTCATATGATTGAAGGACACGTTCTTTCACTTCGAAGCTTGAGTTGTAAAATCCGCACAAGCTCAATTGGCACCTCCTTGCGTCGAACATGTAGATGGTTGCTTTTTTAAAATTTTAATGTTGTACACATTGCATTGGTACGCTGCAACACAGGCGTTCTTTTTACAGTGCGCATGTTGCGCGATATCACAGTGCTGCTTTTTCTTTGATATGTGCCAGAAAATCACAGATCCTAAAAAAGTCACAGTTTCACCGCAAGGGTGAAGCAGTGGATGCGATAGCAACTAATTCTAATGTTAATCGAAGTGAGGCTGGCAGCTAACTTTTTTGGATCCGATCTCACGCAACTCTACAAAATGCTTGTTTAAGAGCATACGGCCGCTCCAGTGACACTGTTCGTTGCCCGCTGTCGGCTGCTGAGATTGCGAGATAACAAGTGCGCCAGCGACGACCGCGCTCGTAAAACCAAAGGTCGCAGTGGCTGCATGAGGTACCTCCCCCCCCTTCATGTCTTTCCGCGCTTGTTAAAGACGCGCGGGGCGTTTCCTCCTTGAGCATTCCCCGGCTCGTCGAACAGGCGGGGGGGATCTTATCGCATACGCCTCGGAGCGTATGCGTCCACTTCAGCGGCGTTTGTCGCCCCCCGCTCCCGCACTGTTACCCACGGGTATTTTTCTTCGTGGCTTTTACTTATATATATATATATATATACGGGGCATGACGACAAAAATCAGCCGAGACTGTCCATATAATTGCTATCGCAATAAAAATAGCACTTAAGTTGTAATGCTTAA
>JALIZH010027065.1:0-101734 GCA_030522465.1 Rhipicephalus appendiculatus
TTATATTGCGACGCCTATATAAAGGACGCTTGCGTTTGCCAAGCATGAAAGCTATTTTCACTGCATTTCGAAGCAGAGGCGTGGCTGTGTGGTAGAACACCTGCTTGCCACGCAGGCGGCCTTGGTTCGATCCTCGCTCGGACCGGTAAATTTGTATTATTTATTTTATTTGCATCTTTCTCGATTTTCCGGTCACGGACAAGATGATGATTTTTCGCTCACAACCAACGACGCCGACACCGACGCCGACGCCGGAATTTCTGCGAAACGAGCTCTTTAACGCTATCGCGTTAAAATTTGTTTGCAACTGAGAAGCGGCAGTCGTGGGGTCTAATCCGTAAGAATGAACTGAGGTAACCGGGTAATGAGCGCTCGAGCAGCTGCGTGTGCGACCTCGTTTCCTTGAAGTCGCCATTCATCTGGGGTCTATACCAAGCGGTTCTCGGTGAGGTCGGGAACCCTCGTGCTTGCATGCAGAAATTCATAGGCAATGGTTGTAATTTCACCTGACAAGTAGTGGGCGCAGGCTTTGCGAGAATCAGTAATGGTAACAGTCGAAATGCGGTGCGAGAAAGGCAGCGCTATGGTTACCTCCTCCACCGGTATTTAGTGGAGGGCCGCAAAGGAGTGGCCATCCACCTCGGTTTCATTGTGGAATAGTGCTGCCGTATTGTATTTCCTCGTGAACTGTCCGGCAACGTCCATGCAATAAAGCGCAGAGTTACTACCGTACCGCTTTTCTAGCACCCGAACGCGCTCCCAGTATTTCTAGGTCTAGCTCCGAGTTCATATTTTCGGGTAGAGGCTGCACGATATTGTTGTCTCAATGAGCTCCAGAACTCTGCGCATGACCTCTCTTTCATTGTCGTGTTTCATAGTCGTGTTGCATTTTATAGTCGTTGTAGATGGAGGAGGCGGCGACATGAAAGCATCTGCGCAAACCAAGTGTACTGGTTTACAAGATGAGCATCCGTGAGCTCCCGTACTGAGTCGATCCCGCCAAGTACGGTGAAACTCTCATTAAAATTGATGACTGGGAGGTTCAGAGCCCGTTTGTTAGCCTTCCGTATTACTGAGTCTGTGCACTCAGCACTGGGTGATGCGAAGATAGGGAACCAATCCCCTAGACCCTTGCTACGCAAAGATCCTAAAATACAATAAGAAAATAGACGGTTCTATCCACCTCAACGTGACCACCTCAGCGCTGCGGAGGTGACCATGCTAAGAAGACTGCAGGCGAACACTTACATAAATCTACACACTCTCCACCTGATGATCCCCACGGCGTATAGAGACATATGTCCGTGTTGTCGAGCCACACCAACACTTTTTCACATCACGCGGGAGTGTGCAGAGCACGGCGAAGAGCACAACACAAATGGCATATGGGACAAATGGGAGGTGTGGCTGTTCCAGGCAGGGCCCTAGAAGACCAGGTACGACTGATCCGAAGAACTGAACGGGTGGCTGGTGCCAGTGGGGCCTTAGAACAGGGGCACCACCCTGCCATACAGACTACTCTTTTCACCTTTATATTTCCTTCGGGGCACTGGGGTTCTAGCCTGTCTGGTTTCTATATATAATAAAGTTTTTCTATTGCTACTACTACTGGGGAACCCAGTAGAATAGTCTGCTGGTAACGAAGGCATGGAAGAGCCGAAGCGGATCCCTACCTTGCATTCCTCCATTTTTTTTCTGAGACGTGGTCAATCATCAATCCAACCAGTTCGCCGGTATTGTTAGTCCAGCGATAGCTGAGTTGTGAATGTACAGGCACCGGATTCCGATTTTCTTTGCCTCGCGAAAGGGTCCCCCTGTGAGGATCAGGTTAATGCGTGTCTTGTCTTGGAGGTTGGCTTTGATATGGACAAAATCAGGTTTATATGTGGCGCATTAGGGCCCACATGCTGAAGCTAGGAGCCGACGTTGGAGACTGGTCTAAATTTCTTCCACGTTGTCCTGTGTGCTCCATAATGAAATATCATCGGCATACAAAGCGCGTTGGATACCTGGCATCTGAGTCAGGTCTCTCGGAATGTAAATAAAAACAATGTAAAAAATTGTGGCGAAACAGCGCAAACGACGGGACGAAGAATATGCAGGACAAAGCGCGAGAAGACTGCTCCTTGTGTCGTGCCTCTCGTGCCCATGAGTTAATGACCGTATTCGTGATCGGCAAGAGCAGAAGAGCCTCGCTATCAGAGAAGAAATCTCGCACGAAAAAAAAGAAGAATCCTGTCGCCACAGTTTCTAATATTGAGATTGGCGAGGGTAGCAATATGCTTAACATTCTCGAAAGTGCCCTTCAGGTTTAGCGACAGGACTGGCCTTATCGTTGCTGAGCATAGTTACGAGCTGTATTACATCGTCATGGAGTCGTAGTAAAACGTGTTTTGACGATCTGTCGGGTCGTAAGCCATGCATGGTGTGAGCAAACGAACCTATGTTCCATTGCTGCGCCTGTCTTGTGCTCCTCTTTCTTCGTACTCGTCCCGTGTGCGCTGCTTTAACCAAAGATGAGCCTGTGTTGTCGAGATACGAAGACAGGAGATCTCGCACTGTGGTTTCCGTGAACTGTCCTGCTCTGGATGTAAGAGAAATGTGACGCAGGTTACAGTTTTATAGGTTCGCTGGACTTAGCTATCAAAGTGACCAAGGCGGTCTTCCAGCCTTTCGGGAGAGGTTCACTTTCGCAGATGCTGTTGATATAGCGGAGGAAGTGCATCTATGCCGAATGGGAAAGATTAGCATGTGTCCTTTACATCATGCTGTCCGGCCCGGCCCCATGCCTCTTATCGTCTTAGCAAGTGCCGCTTTGAGGTCGTGGAGCACAAAGGGGATGTCCAGTTTGGTGTTCCCTTTGCCAGTGTCATGGTATTCATGTCCTTGCGGATCATGTTGCGGATCATGGACGCGGCAGATATAACTGTCGTTCAGCGTGTCCGCGAGCTGGGCTTTAGTGCCTTAAAACTGCGTAAGGTATGGCGGCGTTGGCGCTGTATTCACCGTCTGGTTGATGAGGGTCCGAAAAATTCTCCGTAATCCCCTTTAATTGATCTGCCCAGCAACAGTGTAAGTCTCACCGATGCACCCCGCCCCCCCTCACTGCGTTGGTGGAGTCTCAAGAGAATAAGCTGCGCAATATATGCAAAAATGAAAAATGAGGCGCTGATTTTCTCACTGAACGGCCTGCTTTTAGTCCCCTGCTTCGGACGAGCATTGACATGTAAGCCGTTCTTGGAATTCGATATCATGCATCCTCGGTTGCCATTGCAGTTGAATATTTACATGGTCATAAGCCCGCACTACAAGCAATTTAGTGTATATCAGACATAGTAATAGTACAAGAAGGACATAGCAGCCCCCTAAGATCATTAAGGGGGGGAAAGGTACGCCAACTGCCCGCCCCCCCCACATCTTCCGTGCGCACGCCTATATTATTGGCTCTACGAAGCCGGAGTTCTCATTTTTGTAGCGATAGCGACATTGTCCCTATTATCACCGTTAAGCTGTGGCCGAGGGCCGCACCACGTCATCTGACATGACGTCAGAGGAGGAGCCAGTGAAGCCGCGTCGCAACCGCGTGTCCAGTTGAAAGTATGCGTTGTGCGCGCGCGCGCGCACGCGTGTGTGTTTGTGTGTTTGTGTGTGTGTGTGTGTGTGTGTGTGTGTGTGTCTGTGTGTATGTGTTTGTGTGTGTCCGTGCGTGTTCTACTCCGCCCGCGTTTAGTCACGCTGTTCAAACTTGACAGAATAAGAGCAAGCATTGCATCGTATATATGGAAGGGGGAGCTCGGTCCGATTCGTCAGCAGATGTGGAAAGTTAGTCGGAGAGACTGAAAGAAGCAAGGCTTCGTCGTCGGAATTAAACCAAGAGGAGGCAGCGAGCCGAGGAGAAGGAGAGGAAGAACGAGCGGCACACCTCGAGAAGCGTAACCGTACAGAGAACCAAGCTAAACAATAGATTTAGTTGGGCATCCGCAGCAGCTCTGCGGACGCAGCCTGCCAGCCATTTCCTATGGCAGATTGCGTCCACAAAGTTGTTGCCGACCCTCAAATACCGCTTGCCAATAGGATTAACCGTACCTCTCGCTATGCACACCGAGTAATAACTAAGTTAGGCCACAGCCAATTTTTTTTCTCTTTTTGGTTGTCTCATTGAGACAATGGGTGGGTATATATATATATATATATATATATATATATATATATATATATATATATATATATATATATATATATATATATATATATATATATATATATATATATATATATATAAACAATGATGGGATAACACAGGACCCGGAAGTAACAGTTCAAAAAAATATATCAAGCACGTAGGAAAAAATATTGTTCTCGGAAGAACTGACGTTTCGGCTGCGGGACCGACGAAGGCCGGTCCCGCGGCCAAAACGTCAGTTCTTCCGAGAACAATATTTTTTCCTACGTGCTTGATATATTTTTTTGAACTATATATATATATATATATATATATATATATATATATATATATATATATATATATATATATATATATATATAAATATATATATATGCGAAGTGCAACAATCAAATGTATTTGGTTGTTAGTCATCGCTGGGACTGGTGTTCCCTCTTCGCCCTGCCTTCTTAGCACTGTTTTTCTACTCGTACGGTATGCTGGCAACGTCTTTACGACCAAACGCATCGTAAATATTACTTGTACCTGATGCCCTCAATTCTTGATCACCAAGGCGAAGGGCTTTTTGAGAAATAAATGATCTCTCACTTCATGGTGCCTGAAATGCCCATTCCATTAAGTGACTGATATAACGGACGTAGTCGGGCGAGATATTTCAACACTCGTTCATCGTCGACGCCTGCATGTTTCGAGACGGAAGCGGATCACACTCCTCCTGCTAGGATCTGTCATACGCCACTAAACAATTCTTTTCCCGTTAAGTTTCCAATAATTAATGTCGATGTCCATGTCGAGGAAGATACTCACAGCGGCAGAAGGAGAAAAAAGATGCCTTGTCTCACTTTACTCGGACTAACTACTCTATAGCCTGGTGTTTACAATGCTTGTGAGTTTGCCGGGCCCAAATTGTATTTCGTGCATATTTAATAAACCTAATATTGAAAACTGACTGTGCACTTACGCTACGTTCATAAAATAATTGACCGTTGTGAATGTAAAAACTGAAAGAGCCTACCAGTGGGCTGCTAAATTTCGGCAAATTTACTCATTGAAGCTAAATAATGAGTTTTTTTGTTCGGCCTAAAAAACAGTGCGCCGTAAAGCTTGCATAATCAAGATGCCTCTTGTTACGGAGTTGAAATATCAATTGTAAGCTAAACGCATAATTGATAATTTCATCACTTACCGCTACCTGTTACCAGTCAGCGTTCTAAGTGGCAATAAGCGCATGTAATCTGTGCCGATGAGGGATACGAATATATTAGACTGACAGTGTTCCATACCTCAATAGCGTCAGGAACGCCGGAGTCTGCTGGGTTTTCATCGCCAAGAGCACATTCCCCCCGCCAAAAGCAACCATAGCTGCAATGCTCCACACACGGGCAGGATTACTTTACAAGACATTATAGGGTGCTGTTTAGCTAGTGCTATAGGAAGCTGCCGTTCCGGATGCCGTCAACCTTCGCGCTGCGTAGGATGGTCTATCTTAAATACCGCGTTCGAGTCGATTGATATTTGTGCTTACTAGCCTCGTTAAAAACATGTCTATTTATTATTTATGCAGCATCAGTGGGGTGAAGTGGTTGTTAACGAGAATGGCTTAATTGAGCCCGTGAATGACAGAAAAATTGCTTTGTCTACCCGCAACTAACAAGATTATTTGCCTTAACAGAAATGCATTCAATTGCTCGACTGTTAATACCGGGCCGATTTCGTTTAAGTCAAGAGTACGTCGCTGCCGTAAACTTTTCTTGATTCAGGTCTTTGAATGGAAGTATAAAATGCCATAAACTATAGTTCATCTTCACGTGAGAGCAAATTGATATATCACGCTTATCAACCTTGAACTTGCGAACTGGGGTCACATACTGTGTCAGTCCTATTACCTGAACACTCGCTCTATAGAATGCAGCAAACTTTGAAAAAAAAAGAGAAAACTCATATATCATGTTCGTTAATATTCCAGATAAAGATGAGTGTAGACAACTGACATCCTCATTAATTGAACATTTCCAGAAAGTGCCACACACCTTCAAAAAGCAGCCTTAAGAGCTAACATGTTTTAGTCCCACCAGCGTGTCTACAGACAACAAAATTAGATTAAATGATGAGAGAAATTACATTATACGGAATTTTGACATTTCATTAAGGGGTTATCGTTCAGACGCCGGGTATTGCCGCGATTGTCTATTTTTTATGTATTCGGCATGGCTACGTTGACCGATGTAATGAAGACGATTGGTCCTTGAAACCCAAGGTAGAACCATGAAAGACGATATCCGTGTTACCGGAGCAACGTCGAGTCTGCCTTAAACTTCGACATGTCTCGCGCTCCAAATAAGAAGCTTGCTCGTGGAACAGCGGCCATTCCAGGTGAAAATAGCTTCTCAGCAATGGGCACCCACTGTCCTCAACCTCGCTTATGAACTCATGGTTCACTGGTACCTGCACTACGTCATTGCAAATGAAGGAAATTTTTATAGCTCGATCAAGTGGTCCATGTTGTATTGACTACGCCGTCGAAGCTTACGACGAGGCTTAACCTTCAAAAAGATCTCGTTTATCCAAGATGTCGAGACAGGCTCATTTTCTCTAGCTCTTTCAAACCGAGCGTCATTGAAGCATCTTTACGTATAAAGCTGCGTTGGCTACCATGGCTGCTATGTCACGGATGTAGGCGCACCTCGTGTGCCCTATAGCTCAAAGTCAAAAGGATTGCAACAAAACGTCTGTGCCTGGACTTGTGTGTGAGCTTGCATGAAGGCTGTTCGTTGTGACGGTACTGAGGGTACTTAGAATTTCAGCTTTATTAGGCTTCTATGTCGGGTCACACATTGACGACACAGGCTTTCGTTTTCATTTTCCGAATTTCACCTTTCGGAGGTCAGTTTTGGCACCGTGACCTTCCATAGTGCAACGAAAGCAGCGGTTTTCAGGAGTGACCTTTTTCAGTTTTCACTTTTTGCTGATATTTCAGTGACAATCTTAAGTAATGTGGTTTGAAAAACCACAGAGGATACATGCCTTGTAGTCTATCTTCGAGAACGCCCATAGTGCTGCTGCTGTCGGTGGTTGAGATGATGAAGCACTTTTCGCTCCCGATCAGGAGTATCTCTTTAATAAACTGTCATTGCTACAGCTTCGCTCGCGGCTTTCTACTTCTAAGGAAAGTGCTTGAGAAAACATTCGCGGCTGCTATCAGGTGCCTCGTTAGAAGGTGATGTGCCACTGGCTAGATCCTGGTGGTATCGAACTATAATGTCCGTCGGTAAATCCCGGTCATTTTCGTGGCGTAAGTAGCCGAATTACTGTTTATGTCTTTCCACTCGCGTATGTGCCATTGGATGATATCGTACGAAGTCCTTAAAACCCTGGGTGTCATTGCAGCACGTGACGTTCGGCAGCTCTCGTAAGCGTGGCAGGTTCTCCTAAACAGTGAGACGTTCGTGCCCGAAGCCACTTTTGAGGATGTCGACGGCATTATTATAAATCTCTTATTAATTTTAATCAAGATATTTTCCATCCTTTCACTAGCGCTATATCATTCCTCTATGTTGCCAGCTATACTATTATGGATAAGGTCCCCTCCCCGCTCTTTTCTTTACACTAGGCTACTACAGCTTAGGATATCCTCGTTCTATAGTAGTGTATGGCACTGACCTGTCCTCCTAGCTTCACTGAGCCATATTACATCATATTTAACACCCTCTTGTTCCTCGAACGGCACTGCTAGACTTGCCTCACTCGATAGGATTCTAGCATTAAACGTTGCCAACTTCATATTTCAGTGGCGGCTTGCTAGTACCCACATATTCTTAGCCCCCTCCGCTGCAACGGATTATATGTATACATACTAGGGGTGTGAAACTATCACAATTCTGGCTCCGAGGTGAATTTGAACAATTAAAACGAAGAAACGAATGCAATCGGAATAGTTTGCGAATATTTCCTACTACGAATAGTAGAACTATTGACTTTTGAAAAAAAAAAACAGTTCCCCAAATACACATGAAGAGGTATGTTCGTTGCGCAGAAAGTAATGTACAGTGAATTTGCGTATTGTATTACAGATTTACAGCTCCATCTGTACAGTTATTTATTGTGGTCATGTAGGAGACATACCTGCTTGGCATCTACTGGAAGCAACGACTACGTCGGGCTTGTCACCAGTCCTCCAGACAGCGGAAACAGCCACTGACCAGACACACTATTGGTAATGGGTTAATATTATCGTCCTAGTTTAATACCCTCAAAAAACTTTCTCAGTCAAAAAAAGCAATGCAAACTCGCCGACAAAATGTTTATTGGGGCGCCGTATCTTTGTATACCCACTACATTAAATTTGATATTATTTTATGTGTCTGACCGCGGATCGGTAATTTCAGTATGTGCTCCGCCGTCATTGTTCATTGGTGAATAGCCCAGACTTTCCTAATATATAGTCTTCACACTCACACGTTAATACCATCCGTTCATGTAACCTTAGGCAAGGTAAAACCAGCCTGATGGATACTCAGGCCCTCCTTACGTAGCCTCAGACAGTCGTTTAAAAACATGTCGTACGCAGTTCCAAAGTGAGGAACGGCCAGTTACCACTATTCCTCACGTCGGACAACTTTACTGCCGACACGAGGAAATCAGACAGCCCAGGTCAAACATGGCACGAGGCGATGGGACACTGCAAATAGAATCGCAATCTATTCGAACCATATGAAAGGGGAAAGTTTTTGTACGTCCTGCGGAGCATTAAGGAATTCGTAACTGTTTTTCATCAAAGGTAACAGGACATTGCCTTCTGACATACCAATTATTGCCCGGCACAGCAGAAAATTTCCGCATCATTGTGACAATGTCTACCCCATAAGTCACAATTCAGAATGGAATGCGCAACGTATTTCGAAACTTATGAGCATGCCAAAGTATTTGTCAACGTCATGCCTAGAATAACATCGCTGCTTTATACCTTCGAACTGCAATTGTTTTTGCTGTGTTCGGGGCAGTTCAAGCGCTGCCACAAACTTCCCCTGGTTGAGCTTCAGCCAATTATTGACAATTATATAATTCATATTCTTTACATTCAAGTTGTTCAGGGTGATTGTCATTTTTTTAACACCTACAGCCATGAAAGTGCGCCATATATGAAACGCGAAATCATATCAAATGGCCCAGAAAGATATTGAAGGGCAAGCTCAGTTATGTGATATTTTCAGAACATGTAAACATGACACGTTTGCAATATACGAGAACCCCACCGCAGAGTCATATATAATACGCTATGTACATATGTCTTACAAGCCGGCAGTAGTAACCGCTGAAGTAGATATTCCTTACACTCCAAGACCGATCCTTACACTCCAAGCACAAGTATCCCTTCACAAAAAATGGGTTGTGACAATTAACGGATCAAAATCACTGTTAGTTGGGAATTTTGTTGTATTGTGAGCGCAATTATATGAATCCTCTAGGCGCGTTCTACCCGTAGCCGTCAACATCGGCGGCACTACGCCGTTTCGTATATGAACAATATCTGTGCATATAGAATACCCAGAAAAAAAGTAGTCCGGAACAAAAATTTTCGGAGTGGGAAACCGGGGATGCAAAGCTGCAGCGATACCTCGCTCCGCGGACCGGCGGGCTAAACTAATTGGTCACGCAGCATAAATCCTCCAACATGCTAAAGGCGTGCTATTTCTGTGCTGCACTTGCCAATGGTGGTACGCAGATCTCTGAAGTGCTTCTGTGAAGTAGGGGCATGTTCACCATGACTTGCGAGTTGGCGCAAGGGGCAAAACAGCATGCTCTAAAGGGCGTCATCTCTCCCATCGTTCATCGTTGTGGGACTGTTAGCTGGCAGTTAAATTGCCCCGCGCTTATCTCTAGAGAGGGGAGTTTGTGCGTGTTGTACTTTCACCGGAAAGTTTGTGTTGAAACTATGGGCCACACAAACTTCGCTCATTGCAGCGGCCGTGTTTCCTAAAAGAGTCAGCGGCTATCCTCTATTGGTATGACATTCTTATTTCTTCCTAACTCATTCATCGTTAACTACTTGCCTCCTTGCCTCGAAACAATAACGTTAAAATTTGTCAGAAATATTTAACGGCTTGCGTAATTAATTTGGATAAATTTTCTCTAACTAAGTATACAGTGACGTACCCGCTTTCTCCAACCCTAGTAACCACATCTTTTAGCTAACCCACAACGACACACAACGAATATTAGCTAAATATACTGAAGTTACCCCTTGCTGAACTAAAATGAACAAAACAAATCATCCTCATACCAATGATAAAGCCCCAAGCAAATCTGAATGTTAACGTAATAACGCACGGAAAATCGATTGAACTCATACATGGAACACTATCATACGGAATAATCCATTGTTCTTACTCATAATAGAAGAAAAAAAAAGGTCGATGAAATGTGACGAAGCAGCGGCATGGTAACAAGTTCAGAGACATGAAAACGAGTGAACAGAGGTATGAGGTGACGTGGAATAAACATATTGATTGACAATGTCAGATAGCAGGGAGGTAACACTAATTACATCGAAAGAGTTACACGTTATTTAAATACGAAAAGTATTGCTGTTTAAAACGGCCGATACAACGAGACAGCTTTATGTCACTTGTAATGCTGTTCCAGAAACACATCGCTGTTAATAGAGAGGTTAAGTTATATTAATAGGTTCGAGCTTTCTGTAAAAAGTTATTGCTAATGCAAATCGGCTCTATTTTAAAAGGCAGCGTTTAGGAGCCCGTTCTTGCGTTGAGCAGCGTTGCCATCACCGTCACCGTCCGTGGCGGAACCGATAGACACGAACAAATTAAATGAGGAAAAATTGCCCAGGATCAAATGGGATTTGAACATGAGCTCTCTGCGTGGAAATTGAGTTTTCTACCACACAGCGACGCTGTTGCGTAAAACTCATGAGCAAAAATACACAATAAAGTAGTAATCTAAGGCCAGGAATCGCGTTTACTAATGTAATATAGTGTGACAGAACAGCAAAATAACAACCAGTCATTACACAAAGCTAATTGCGCAACGAGTGTGTGATCTAATGCTTTCCACTCACTGCAAAGTTTTCAGCCGTAATTGTCATTGTCAGCAGCCGCATGCAGCATTGACAGAGTGCACATAACGCCTTACACATGTGTAGTGGGTACCGCGCTTATCCGCAGAAAGACGAATAATGGCTTAGTAAGTGTTGTCCCGCATCACAAAAATAATGATTTATGGCGTAGTCGATACTTTGCGGAAAACCGAAACTTCAAACACAGTTGACCTTGCTTCAACACGAATCTGAGCTCAGAATTTCCAACAGGCAGTATCGTATTGTCGATTTTTTTTTGTATTTTTGAGTTGTTCCTTGTTAAAAATTATTCCGATAACGCTTCAGTGAAGTTAATTGTAAGCAAGGATTGTCATGTTAAAAAAGTAGTGTATGTATGCTTAGAATGCGATGCTCCTGCGAAAGAGGAAATTCTTTACACCACGATAACTGGAAAGTAATAATTCGTACAGCCTGTGGCTGAACATATTGTAAATCAGCAATGAAGGAGCTGACGACAACGTGAATGAATCTCTAATACAAACAAAGGAAGGTTTTCAGCATAAGGTATCGACGCGCTATTTCAAGAATCAGGATCTCATAGGCAATGTTTTGCTTTAGATGCAGGACGTGGAAAATGTGCTTGAATTTTGCATCATGCATTACTGGCAAAAAGCGAAGACTGATGCTCTGTTTGGGTAATTAGACCTTTACAGTCACAATTTCAGGGATATTTTTCAGAGTGCGGTGAATGAGCGTCCTGTTTCACTGGGCTTCATTTTTAGTGAATGTTGACGAAATCATGCCAAGCATGCTTTCGAAATCACTATATGGCTTACAAGTAAGACTATTCACTTAGGGATAACGAGCTAGATTTGTAGATTCCCCCCATTTTAAGGTATACAGTGGGAAACGTGGGAAGTTGTGTCGTTAACGTAAATAGTGAAGAGTAATGGCCTAACAATAAATCGTTGGTAATACCCAAATCAATTGTATTAAGCTAGAAGGATGATTATGACTACTATCAGCCTGTTCTATGTTTGCTAAATAAATGTAAATTATAGAGGACGCAGTACCTACTACATAAACCGCGTTTAACTTAGTAATTGAAATATCATGAAGGATTGTATCAAACGCTTTCGTGAAGTCAGTAAACACTGCTCCAGCGTAGTTGCCACCAGAGCCTAAACTTTTTAGTGAAGGAAAGAAGTGCATGAGTAGTACAGTAGCCTCTACGAAAACCAAACTACGTGACGCAACGAATATCCAGTTTGTTATGCACTTCATTAGACGTTTTGAAAAGCCTTTATTTTTGTTGAACACGGACCGTAAAGCAATGGCCGATTGCTAGAAAGCAACCCTTATAGCCTCTTTTTTACGCCGAAACAATTTCGGCTCTATTTAATTGAGATGACCGTACGCTATTTATAATTGAAATGTTAATTACATGGGAAATGATAGGAGCAGTGGTCTCGGCAACTCATTTTAAGTGGGCTGCTTGAATTTTAACCAGGCCCGCACATGATGACGTTAACTGCTTTATTACTTTGTGTATGTCGATGAGAAGGCTAACATGTAGGAAACATTAGTGACTGCCTCCATAGTGTTGCTACAAAGCTGTCGGGAGTGGGGTTTATTATTAACGGAAAAGCAATTGTGGAATTCATTCGCAAAGTCTGACGAATTCCGGTAGGCTAAAGTATAACTTGAGATCTCATTTATCTGTCATTCCTTTGAGTTTCCTTTCAAAAATAGCTGATGAGCGTGAAGAGTGCAGAGACACAGACGGCTTGATTAATTTCATTTTTAATAGCTCGCTTTGCACGTCTCAAAAATTTGTTTAAGATATGCTTGTACTGAGAATGTCATTTGTGATTTGTGATGTCATTTGAAGTGAAATGAACAACGCTTCGTTTTTTGTGCATATTATCATTCGTGAGCATGCACTGTGAGCCATGGACTGTGGGAGGCAGAATACTGTTTGTTGGATCTAACAAAACTGCTTGCATCACGAGCACACTGGCTTATTGCGCATAAAAGCTTTAAGGTATGACGCCAAGTGGGAAAAGTAATTTTTTTTTTCAAAATGTCATTTTTTGATATTCAGTCATGTTAAATGGGCAATTTATCGCCCCTCATTTTGCTGCATAAAGTTTCCGTCTACGCAGTTTCGTTGAAAAGATACCAAAACAAAGCGGTAGGCCAGTCATCATCTGCGAAACCAAAACTGAAGGTGCCAATTTTCAGTGCATCCTAAGATTAGCTTGATATGCAGATGCAGTATTTATTTTTCTGTTATTTAGCAATAGTATCAAATTTAAACGTGTATAATGCTCAAATAACATTGCCAATTCATCATTTTTAACAATAAAAATAATAAACTTCTCAGCAGGTGAACGCTCAACGTCGTACGTGTGTTGTTTACGCTGAAAGAGACGTATGTGAGCCTGTCTACAATGAACCTTGCTTTGTATGACGCTGTGTTATCTCAGTATTGGTAACAGAAGCATATTTGATATTTTGAAGCAAGTTCGCGTTGAGGATGGCGTCAGACAGTAAAAGCTGGCCTCACAAATGATCGGTGCATCATCTCAAATGATCGGTGCATCATCACAAATGATCGGTGCATCATCAGTGCATCAGCACGATGTGCTGATGCACTGATGGTGCACTGATCCTGGAAAGCAAGCTAGGAAAAAAATTGGAAAGTTGCCGCTCGAGAAACGGTCCACAATAGTAAGGTCCACGATGGAACTGGCTATAAGTATTTCAGCGCTCCTGATCACTTTGTGTAAGCGCTGCACGCGCTTCAAATATTTTTTGTTGATTTTCTCAGAACTTACTTGTCTGGTATTTTGCCTTATGCGAACACTAACACCTTTGTTGCTAATCAATATTTTCGATTAAAACTTGGCACACTTCCTTATCACATTAGTGAGTGTGCAATCAACCTTAATACGCGAAATCATGCCACAAGATTTAGTATCTGTGATGATGTGCGCGAGTGGTGTGGTTAATGGTATCCTAAGAAGACGACGACGACGAAGATGGCACGCCGCACCTACTGCACGAGACGCGAGAGAGAAGATCAACCAATCAGCACCATCCACGCTGGCTCGGGAGGAGAGCATCTGAGCTATGCTCCCAACTGGGGCTACAGAAATTGCGTCTTTTCCTTTCCTCACTCTCTCCGCCAGTGAAGAACGGAGTTTCAGGGCAGACGTGGCCGGGAGAAGACGGTGTCCAGGGCACGGGAGCAGCGGCCAGCCGCGTACCTGGCTGATGCTCGCTGCAGGCTCCCACCTGGCGCCCCGTCAAGCTTCTACCCAGTTCCGGCGTCTTGAGATCGTCGCAAGAACGCAAGATTGAAGCCCTTCTGCGACTCCGCGACCACCGGCAAACATTGGCTGGCGAACGCCGAAAGGTCATCCGGCCAATGACCTCTACCGGGTCCGGCGTCTACCGCAGCGTCTGGAGTCGTCCCTATATTCTGCAGTGTCTGCTCGTCGCCACCGTGTCGCAAGCCATCACTACTAGGACTTGTGAGCCTGTCCCCAACAGCGTCTGTGACTTTTTACACGAAACGGTGAACTCTTTTGATAATTGCCTTGTGTGATGGATGTTTTCTTTTCTCCTTCGCACGTTCCATGCTTTATTCTTGTCCGCTATCTGTCTATGTGCTCTGTCAATACAGTGTTTGTCTTATGTGTGAACGAACGGCCTCGTTTCTTTTCAATGACTGTCACGTCATCGCTTACCTGTACTAAAGCGAAGCGCCTTTAGCTTCGTGACAATGGCGTCCGCAACAGGACGAGGCCGTTTGTGAACAGCCCTTTCAGAGCACAAACATGGATTGTGCATGGGGCTTCAAAAGGGAGAGCTCAGAGCTTGGGTAAATGAGCAGATGATTATGGAGCGGGAGCGGCGTGCTGTCGAGAGGCCAATAGAAATATCAGCCATCCCAGTTGAAAATCCCACCAGAGTGTGTTTGGTGTGTTCTGGTGTGTGTTGGTGTTAACACCAGAATACACTGGTGTGTTCTGGTGGACGCACCAGTCTGGTGGGATGTGTTATGGTGGGAACACCAGCCTGGTGGGATGTGTTCTGGTGGGAGCAGGATGTGTTCTGGTGGGAGCAGGATGTGTTCTGGTGGGTACACCAGCCTGGTGTGATGTATTCTGGTGGACACACCAGCCTGGTGGGATGTATTCTGGTGGATACACCAGCCTGGTGTGATTTTTTCTCGTGGATACACCAGCCTGGTGTGGTGTGTTCCGGTGGATACACCAGCGTGGTGTGTTTAGCCAAAACCACTCCGGGTTGGTACGGTAGTACACTTTTAGCAAAAAAAAAATTGGAGCTCACAGGCTGCTCAAGAAATATATTTTGTGTTTGGGGCTTACCGTAGGTGCGAGCACAGGGGCGGCAGGGGGGGGGGGGGGCGGCGCCCCCCCCCCCCTATTCACCTAAGAGGGGGGGTGCAAAGTCAGCTCAATACATTGACATAATAGGGAGGGGGGACACTACGATGAACCTACCCCCCCCCCCCTTAAGGGGAACCCTGCGCACGCCTATGGGGCTTACAGTTGGACTCAGAATTTTCTTCAACCGAATGCACTCGGACTCAGGCTCCCTAAAATTTTCCTCAACCAGACTCACTCAGACTCACTCACCAAAATATTACTTAGCCGGACTCATTCAGACTCGTGGCTGGAACCGAATCTCAGCGAGTCGACTCATGACTACGTTAACTTATAATTAGCTTTTCCGACCTGGGTGTCAATTCTATTGTTTCCTTGGCATGTGTTAACGCTCTCCACACACTGGAGCCAGGAAGCATGTATAACATATTTTACTTTGGTTTTGAAGATTTTGTCGACCAGCATCTGCAAGACAAACCCACCGTAATAGACCTTATCATGACGAGATAGCACCGCTCGCTAGATTTGCAAGTGCTGCGTCTGAGATGCAACCAAAATTGCTGTTGGAGCCACTGCATGTCAATTCACCTTTCATTGTATACGTGCAACACGTACAACCAACAGCAACCTACAGAGTGCTGCAAGAACATCAAGTGTGACTGTCCCCTCGTGACTTAGACCTGCGTCACACTGTTTACACGTCACTATGATAAAACCTCCTCGATATGGAAACCAAAAATGTTTTTTAAGGAAGCGGTATTAAAAGTATATGAAAGGCGCTCGGAACAACTATACATTTTTTAGTGTTCGTGACACCAGAACTTTTATAAGAGCAACAATACGAAAACTGCTAAAATTTGTGTCACTACTCCTTTAACGCTATCTAACATAATAGGTGCCCTCCACTGCCCCTTTTGATCTCGTACCTTCATATATCAGTTATTAGTGGTCGCAATCCAGTAAGCACATTTTTATTGAAAGACAACTCACACGAGATCATGGGCATCGGCAGGGGGGTCAAAAAGGGGCACTTGCCCTCCCCCCCCTCAAGCCACTCAAGCACTTCCCCACACCCAAGCTATCCCAGTGCTCTCCCCCTCTCCCAGTCGCGATGCAACAATGGTTTGCTCCCCCCAAGAGAAAATTATGCCAACGACCATGCACGAGATACTTTTCTCAATAACTTCCCGTGAAAGAGATTGCGCGCTGAGATGAAGGCAACCCCCCCTCCATAACTCATGCCTCTGATCTATAAGTATTTAGCTGGAGTACGAACTCTCATTCATTGAAATATGCCAGTAGACACAGGTATAAACATGAGCCGACATAAGGCTGATAGTAATGAAGTTGAGTAGATAGGACCATGGCAAAAAAAATGGAGCTCACGCAGGCTCACTCAAGAAATATATTTTGCGCTTATGGCTCACTCGAACTCAGACTCACCAAAATTTTTCTCAACCGCACTCGGACTAAATCTTGCCAAAATATTACTCTCCTGAACGCACTCCGCCTCAGACTTGCTGCTTCATCTGAATATGAGTGAGTCGACTAATGAGTGAGTTTGCTGACCAATGTATATCGCTCTCTGGTATGCTGTATTCTCTTGGACAAACCACATCCTCGTGTGGCACCACACAGCTAGTCTGGCCAGGTGCTTTCCAGAGCATTAAAGAACACGAGACAGCCCTACAATTTACTGTGAACACGAAATCTGTACACATTGTGGAACTGATGACAAACAAAAGGCACAGAAACTGAAGCCAAACAGTAGTGTGTATACTTTATTTCAGAATACATGTTTAATTACACCAACACAAAGCTTTTGTACTACAATTGATATGTACAAGATACTATATAAACTGTCGTAGGCAAATGTTCATGCTTGATCATAGCAACAAAATAACCGAAAAGTTCAACAGAACGTTGTGCAAATTAGGTACTTGAATATAAAAGCACCCAAATTCTGCATTGTATTGTATTGTTGCATTGCCCTCACATAGGAATAAATATTGAAAACTCGATTTGAAACAGTCATTAATTCCAAGATGGTGTGCATGTTTGGTGCACGGCAAACACATATCCGTATATATGCGAGAGGGGCAAATTGACGTGGCATCCTAGGCCCAATGACAGCAATGGATATGGCGTTCAACAGTGCAGCACATTGCACAGTGTGAAGAGCCACACAATCATTGTGAAAATGTATGAAAGTTTCTTCTCTTTTCTACGTGAAGACATGACTGTCCCATGAGTACAAGCTTCTATTGACTGCAGTGCCAACAGGTGCTGCAGATTGCAAATCAAACAACTTTATATTTGGGGCTTCAAAGACTCACCAAGACTTTAAAAAGAGCATAGATGATATGGCTTAGAGTTAGTGAAATGTGCATTAAAAGGTAATGATGCAAAAATTTTCAGTTGTTTTTTTTTAGCGTCAAATGAAAGGCCAAGCCCTCAAGAGCCTAGAAGGTGCACTACTAAGCATGAGTGCACCCTGAAAAATGAAGTACACGTTAGTATTAGTTCCTACTGAACCCTGACGCCACGACATGATACAAGCTTCTCATTACATCCTCGCCCAAGCTCATGATATTCTGACGTTTCCACGGTTGGCTCTGTTGGTGACGCACAAGCAGCCATTTTGCCTGTTTTGGTCCCTGACACCATCAACACTGCTGATACTGGTGCGTGAGGCAACCAGAACTTGTGGCCTGACACCACACTAGGGTCAACGTCACAAGGTAAACCAAGGTAAAGTTAACTTTAAATGTTTCCCGAGTTTCACACTAGCTCATAGTCATCTCCACATAAAAGAAATTTGTATAAGAAAGCAAAGTCAGCCTTGAAAATTGGTGTTGGTACTTCTTTCAATGGATGCGAAAACATCGTTTCCAAATATTGCATTACGCAGCTTCAGCAAGCCATCCACTTGTATCCATTGCAGTCCAGTCGTTACAGCAAAATCAAGAACTAGCACATAACTTGCAATCTGCTCCATAGGTCGGCACTTTAAGGGAGTACTCACTCAAACTCACTCACCACAATTTTTTCAGCCTTCGCACTCACTCACGTTCACACTCACGTCCACTCACACTCATGAGTACTCACTCACGTTCACACTCACGTCCACTCACACTCATGAGTTCTCACTCACGTTCACACTCACGTCCACTCACACGCATGAGTACTCACTGATACTCAACTCACCACGTTCAAATGAGTGTGAGTGAGTGTGAGTTGAGTGCACTCATGAGTGAGTGTGCCGAGCTCCATAGGTCGGCACTTTAAGGGAGTACTCACTCAAACTCACTCACCACAATTTTTTCATCCTTCGCACTCACTCACGTTCACACTCACGTCCACTCACACTCATGAGTACTCACTCACGTTCACACTCACGACCACTCACACTCATGAGTTCTCACTCATGTTCACACTCACGTCCACTCACACGCATGAGTACTCACTCATACTCAACTCACCACTTTCAAATGAGTGTGAGTGAGTGTGAGTTGAGTGCACTCATGAGTGAGTTTGCCGAGCTATGATCTGCTCACAGAGAGGCCAGGAGGCATTGTGGCTCAATTTCTTGCCATACAATCAAAGATCAGCATCAGGGTTGATGACTCGAGCATCTTCAGGAGCCTCTTGACTACTTTCCAAATTACCATGGACTTTGCCGACTGTTCCAGAAAATTCATCCTGTGCATTTGGTTGATCTTCGAGCCCAACAATGTCCTCAGCAAGCTCATTTGAATTTGCCTGCATAAAAAAAAAGAGAAACAAAACAGCAGTGAGACGGTATTCAGAAGGTATTCATTAACGTTAAATCATAAAGTGTAAGAGGCACAAAAGCAAATTTGCAGACAAAGCAACAAGCGACATGACTGAGTTAGCTTTTGCCTATAAGTTGAAACCCACGAAAGCGGCAGCTGTCCAATGTTGCCAGTATGAAGCTGGCATGACACGTGCTCTAACAAGTTAACCATATTTGTTTTTTTTGGCTGTTTGCTTCTTCCACGTGACAACCAGTAGTACGTTATATAATGTTCCAACTTTGTGCTACTGACTGGTCTCATAGAAATTCTGGCTAACGAGCAATGTATTCTAGATTTCTGCAACTGAGCAATCTAGCAAGAGAAACGAGTGATCTGGTCATGTGACAGTCCATTTCCTTCCGTGTCACTTTTGAATGCAAAATAGCTCTAATGATATTTGGGCTTCAAGCACTCGCAGTATGACAGCTAGCAGATGTGAAATTGACAATGATTACAGCAAAGTGATGCGAGCACAAAGAGATCACAGATGCTGTAATGCCGAACAAGTCATGAGAACAAACCATTCATGGTTCTGGCAAGAAAAGCGTATTAATAAATCTTATCTACACCAATTTACTCTGACTATCATCGTCCTTTTGACAGCTGCTCAGAAATTTGAGTAGCAAGCAATACCAATGAAAGGGTTAACATCACAGCACAGCTCATTTATTATTCCTTGAAAGGATTTTTTATTGGGATAGTTTTTTACACGTGAAAAGTACACAGTAGGTTAAACGGAAATAATACAGGCTAGGAATCATTGTTCCCGTCTCAGCTTGCACTACTGAGCATTACTACATTCCTTTCATTAAATCAGGGACATTTGCTCAGTGTAGGTGCAATGCTGTTTCAGAAGCCTCTGAATAGCACTAATGTGTAAATGTTTGTATGAACACAGCCAGTAACTCATTTTCTTTGTTGAAATGTGTCCCTCATTGCAAGAGCATGGAACATTCCTCGCACACCTGGTGTCTTAGATTTGCTACTAATAAATGATATCCGAGCCAAATGGGCACTTTTGAAAGGCCATCCAGTCGATGACCACCGAAACATTACTATTACCTCTGTCAACACCGTGCAATTGCGTGTCAGGTGGTTGCATTTGCGTGCCAAGTGCTTATTACTTCATTCTTCGTCGGCAGAAAGGAAGGAAAAATAGGGTACAAAAATAGGAACAGAATCCGTTGCTTAAATCTTGATATTATAAGCAAGGCAAGTGGAAACAAAACTGTCCTAGATGTGGCAACACTTGTGCGAGTTAGCAGACGACGAAAAAAAAAAGCAAAAGAACTTCCTCGCAAGCCCACTTGGACAAGAGTTGAAGAGAACGGGCGGCAGTGGTACTGCGCAGGCATTAAATCCTAGATATCGCCCCTCATGTATTAACCGCAGTTTCGTGGCCAGTCCCCCGTAGTAAGAGCCGAAATTCAAGGGCAAGCAAGTACTCCCTCCCTCTCGCCCCTTCCTCGCGGGATGCCCACTGACAGCCCCCCCCTCCCCCCCCCCCAAAAAAAAATGAATGCACACTACCCACACACTTCCTCTCTTTAACATACGCACAGGCACCGACCCCGTGTTCTTTCACCACCCCCCGCCCCCCCTTGACGCAGCGCCGTGCTCCCTATTGGGCTGCAGAGTTAAGCGTTATTGCCATAATTAACACTACTGCTACTCACCTCTCCCTCCCGCATTTGTGGGATCGAAATTCTGGACAAAACGCTCGCACCGCGCGCCCAGCTGATACACAGATGTGAAACAGCTGACTGCATCGCCCCGAGGAGGAAAGCTGTCATTTACGACGAAAGAAGCTGTTGCCTCACATGAGCGCGAACGTAACGGCTCCGTGTGCGAATTGACATTGATAATGCCGGGCGCCGAGAGTCATTTTAAAATATAACTTACCTGAGAAGCATCTAGAGTAGCAGACGATTCTTGTTCTGGCTCCGCACAGTCTGTAGAGGAACTTCGATGTTGAGTCGGTTCCGAAATAGAACCGATAACGCCAGTTCGGAGGTGGAACTGGTGGAACCGACTACCGTGACGGGCCAACACTGTCAACACCTCGACGGGTGCGGGCCCGGACCCCGGGGCCGTCACTTCTGTACTGACGGATGATTAAGACGCACAGAACACGCAACGTATATTCAATATCATACAAATCCGGTTGTTAATCACTTTGCAGCCGACTGCGTTAGTGGCGTAGTGTGTAAGACCGCTAATGTCAGTACACAGTACGTGGAGGCAGTTCGCAACGTCGCGAGTTCGAACCTCGCTGGTTCTTCTTTTTTTTTCTTTTAGTGCTCTTGTTTTCTTTTTTTTTTACATTGTGTGACTACTAACCGGACTGCTTCGAAGGAACCGTTATTTCTTTTAGACAACAATTAAGCAGAAGGCTGAAGCCGCTGAAGCTGTACTCGAATGACCCGAAACATCGTTGCATTACATCGTACAGGAATGAGGCACCGGCGTGGTATTTCCGACTATTGATTTATTACGTGGAGAACGCGCCAGAGCCATAAACCAACGAAAGAATAGTGACAATCGTTAGCGCTCCGTTGATAAAATAGCTAGCTTTGGTGTCGTTCGAAACCGGAACTGATTGTATAAAAGCTGTGACAATATAATAAATTATTAGCAGCGCTTTCATGTTTGTCACTACTTGATTTATGATTTAGAGCTCAAGAACTTTCAACTGAAACAACAAAGTTAATCAGTCAAGAAAATATAATGTCAGTACACAGCCAGCATACACTTAGCGGTAAAACACTCATTTTACGGCTCTGTTAGCAACACTGACGTTTTTTTTTCTTCTTATGGCGGATCTTGTGTGCGTGAACGATCGCGCGCTTGTCAACTGTTACTGAGATGGCGTTCTTCGTCTACGTGAGATACCAATTTCACAAGATCGAGAAGGTTATAGGTGCAGAGAGCGTGTGGTTATGGTGGCCATCTTAGTGCGGCGGTTTAGCCGCAAGGACGTTGACGACTTCACCCCTGGGGATGTCTACAGTGCTTCCTGGGAGCAACAATGAGAAGACCAAAGGCGGCTACTACGACACCGCACTTCTGCATATGACAGGTGAAGTAAAATTCTTCATTACGTGAGCCGCGTATTCTGTGCGCATGTTTGAAATCTCATCTCTGGCTAGCGTAGTCCAAGAAGAGATTTTTCCCCCCATTGTACTTGCGACGTGCTGAACCACGCCGTGTCTAACCAACGATGTCATGCCCCAGCGCTGGCCGACCGCTGGCTGCATGCAACCTGCTTATTATTCAACCGTATGTGCTTACGCCGAGCTGCCGTCTCCGCGATAGAGTGCATCAGTGGATGCTATAATTTGCGCTGTGTGCAGATCCGTGAACCATGATTCGCAAAGATTTTATTAATCCACGGGGTGAATCTGTGATAGTATATAGATGAATTGTCGAATACCGCAGTTCTTGGTCACTTGTTATGTTCGAAATGGATTGATCACGACAGGTGCGAGCGACTTATGTTCTCTAATGCGCTGCACCATAGTGCTCATGCTTCAGGAAGAGTTGAAAACAAGCGTGCGACTACGACGCTTACCAGCTTAAAGATTTCTTTAGCGAAATCTTTGTCACCATTGCATTACACTTATCTTTATTAACCAAAGGACTTGCTGTTGAATTCGTGTATTCAGCATGTTGTTGGTTGTATTGCTGTGAGGCCTTGCTCAGTGTTACAAGGCTCTTTCCCACATGCTTTTATGCAAATGTGTGCTAATCATCATAATTACTTTTTGATAAGGGCGGCCCTTAATTGTAATTTTCCTCTAGTGGTAGTTGGAACGATAAGTGTACAAACAAAATTGTTTATTTTTCTTTCCCAATTGTGATAAAGTGCACGATTCCCATTGCATGTTTACATAGTTTTGTGTGACTGCATTGTCTTGTGTAATCAGCTGATCTGTTTATCAGTTGTGACAACATGTCACTTTTATTCACAGCCCAAAGAAGAAATGCGCCAACATGTCAACACATACGAAACAAAAAAGAGTGACCTCGACCAGTCCAAACAAACATTTATGATGATTTAGCTTCTGGTGTGGAAGCCTTGCTCACAATTAATACATCAGCAGAAGTGTTTCATTTAAATGGGCTTGAGTTATCGCTGTCTAGATTGGGTTTAGACGTCTGTCGTTATGATTAAGGGCTAGTTCACACCGGCGACCGGTCGCGTGACCAAGTTAGTCGCTTTGCAACTGGTCGCAAAGCGACTGCCTTGGCTCGGCCGAGCACTCCGTGGTGGCGATGGTAGCACAGAGGAATGCACTCGTTTGTATCTGACGGCAGTGGGCCAGCGCAATAAAAAAAAAAGCAATGAGTCCGGATGTAAACAAATGCTGACGTCACTTCTGGGCTTCGCTGATTGATGCTAGCCGTCCTGCGACTGCAAAATCACGCAGCGAGCGACTGAGTCAAAGCAGTCGTTTTGCGACCAAAGCGACTGTTTGGGACCAGTCGCAAAGCGGCTAATTTGGTCGCGTGACTGGTAGCCGGTGTGAGCCAGCCCTTACTGTGTTACAAGTGGTCTGTTTGATAAGCAATTCCAGATGTTGCTGAGACGCTGTCATTTTTTCGGTTGCGATGATTGTTGCGTTGTCTGACTCAATATTGCAGTCATTCATGACGGCATGTTCAGCTAAAGTGTTGTTGCTGACGCTCTTATTTTCTATGCCATGGGCAAGCTGTTGCAGACGTTTCTTGTAGTTTCCTGACTGACCGGTGTAAACACCCTTGCACTCTGCGCAAGGTATCTTGTAAACTACACTGGGGAAACCGTCCTTCGGCAGGCAGTCCTTCACCCTCATAACTTGATGGCACACCTTTTTGGGTAGACTGTGTGCCACGTGTATGTCATACTCACTTAGGACATGTGCCATCATAGCTCGGCACACTCACTCATGAGTGCACTCAACTCACACTCACTCACACTCATTTGAACGTGGTGAGTGAAGTATGAGTGAGTACTCATGCGTGTGAGTGGACATGAGTGTGAACGTGAGTGAGAAATCCTGAGTGTGAGTGCGAACGTGAGTGAGTACTCATGAGTGTGAGTGGACATGAGTGTGAACGTGAGTGAGTGCGAAGGCTGAAAAAATTGTGGTGAGTGAGTTTGAGTGAGTACTCCCTTAAAGTGCCGACCTATGTGTGCCATACATTAGCTTGTTTCAGGAATAGACTGTACAGGGGCTCGCTTCGTAGAAGCAGGGGGGGGGGAGGCGGGAAGGAGGTGCGTCAACGTGTCCCCGTCACAACATCTGAATTTCACCTCTTTGCGCTGCGCCGCCCATGACAGGGCTGTTGACAGCATGCTACTGCAGTGTGCCAAAAAATTGCTCAAAGACACAGAATGTGAACACGGCAAAGACATGGGACGACTTCTCTAACTGCGGATACCCTAAGCACTTTATCAGCTGTAGAGGTTTAACTGCGCTAAGACAAGGACACCAGAGAAAGAAAAATACAGCACGTGCCTTGTCCTTGTCTTAGCACAGTTAAACCATTATGAAATGAAGGTCAAACAACTAGCCCAACTTGGTTCTCTTCTACTTTATCAGCACAATGGAATGCTAACTGTTATGATGGGTAACATTGACATGCCTGCTTCTCGCCTCTATGCAGCGAGTCCATGTACCGTATATTAGAACAAGCGAATGTTTGGCACGTGCCCTATGTGAGTATGATGTGCATGTGGCACACATTCCATCCAAAAAATATGTGCCATCAACCTGTGAGAGCGAAGGATCGCCTGCCCAGGGAGCGCTTCCCCGGTTTGTTTACCAGATACCTTGCGCAGACTGCAAGGGTGTTTATATATGGGAGTCAGGAAACTACAAGAAGTGTCTGCTGCGGCATGCCCGTGATGTAAAGATTGAGTGTGTATCTCGACAACATTTTAGCAGAACACGGGATCATGAAGAACAAGATTGATCGAGACAACGCAAGAATCATTGCAACAAAAAAAAAATGAAAGCATCTCGGCTACATCTGGGATCGCTTATCATACTGACTCCTTGTAACACAGTTAATCTTAAAAAAAATCTAAAACTGATCTGTGCTTAGTCTTTGAAGCAATTACTCAAGCCCATTTAAACAAGCCACTTCTGGTGATGCATTCATTGTGAGCAAGACTCCCATTCTGGAAGCCGAAATGTGACACGTGTGTTTGGACTGGTCAGCGTCTCTCTTGTTTCAAATGTACCGTGCTGACCGAATGGGATTATGGCATGCTGTCAACCTCCATGTCAACGCAGAGTGCATGCGCTATGGGAAATCAAGAAAAAGGAGTGAACAAATTGCAACAAAAAATGACGTAATTTTTAAAGTGGCATGGTTGAGGTTTCCACCGAAAAGCAAACCCTGGCTTGGGAACAAGAGGGCTGTTCAAATGCAGCCCAACTATGCTATGGCGTCCTAGACTTTAAGGTGAAGCTCAAGTGTCTTTCTTAGTGTTTTAAAGCGTTGGTAGTGTCGGATAGTTAGAAGATATGGATAAGAAAAGCCTAATAAATTGCTTAGGTTGGTCTGTAAAAACTGTGTGAGAGCTGAGCTACGCCATTTTCTGAATAGCCATGCAGGCCACTTGCCACTCTATTGAAAAGGAGACTGCAGAGGAGGCGCTTCTGGATGACGTGGCCTGTTTGAGCCTATCATTGTGGGGTGAACAGTTATCACCATCACTTGAGGCTTCACCATGGAGATTGGAGGTGTGTAGTATTTGATGACCATTTGTATATTGTGCACCAGTGGTAGCGTAGGTAGGTTGCTTTCTTTCTGGCTTCCTTTTGTGTCCATATTATATGTGAATTCTCTTGTTTGTTGCTGAACGATAGAAGGGGAATTTTAAGGGCCCATTTTTTTGTTTGCTTTGTTAGACACAACCTTAATGAGAGAACCTACAGACAATCAAGCCACCAAAAGTGTAGGGGACGTTTTTCCTAGTAATTATGACATACATGTGAAAAAATTAAAGTGGACAAAAAGAACCTGCAACCTTCTAATAATGCGAATGATGCTCTAGCAATTGAGCTATGGTTGCAGTCGTACCACCGTCCACTTCATGGGGTATATCTGTGCATTAAAACCAGGGAGTGCTAGCACTGCTCGTAGCCGTGATGGCAAATGCGCAACATCCCCCCCCCCCTTTTTTTTGCCTGATGGCGTCTCATAGCACGTAATCTGTATAGACATGTTTCTAGACAAGTTGTTGCAGTTAATCAGACTATTCAATAGCCACTTACCACAGAACCGCCTAGGCCTTGTGTGGTTGTAACCTTGATTGTGACTTATTCTGCACTGCTTACGATTCGCAGTATATCATGCATAGATGTACGATATACTGTATACATAATATACTTTCACAGATGTGCTCTGAAAGAGCGGCATGATAACAGTGTGCAAGTTCTCTGTCACGTGGCTTTGTTTTCTTCTCACATTTCATGGCATGTATTTTTTTTTTGCTGTTCACTAAAATGGATCTGCGAAGCATTATCCAGGAAGTACATCACTTAATGCTTTCTGAAAGTGCTCTACAACTCCAGAATCATGCTTTATCTCCAGGCAATAATTAGGACCTTGAGTAGCTAAGCATAATTAATGAGTGCCTTTCATTTTTAAAGTTTTGACTAAAGTTACGCGTGTGATGAGGTTTATATAGGCTACAAGGTCGTAATGAATAAGGACCGCATGATAAAGCAGTTCAAGGCTGGCAAAGATGGCACAAGCTCTCGCACAGCACCAGTCCTATTGTCGCCCTCTTTCACAGACGTCCCCTTTGTCGTCCCTGTTGTGCCCTTTGGTACATCTGCTCCACTACAATACCCCTGGAGTGAAGTGTAGCCATCCTGGCGACTCGGGGAGTAGGTAGAATGACGGGGAGTCGTAGTATGACTTTAGACGGTCGACATGTACGGTCTCACTTCCTTGACGGTGGATTGTTTGAGGGGCTTGACAATGTTGTTCACTGGCAAGGTGGCATCAGTGATACGGTACGGACCATGGTACCATGCCAGAAATTTAGAAGAGAGGCCAGGGACGTGGGGTGGTACCCATAGCCAAACAAGGGAGCCAACAGCAAACGTGGGAGCTGGGTGACGAATGTCGTCATGCAGTGTCTTTTGTCGACCTTGAGCTTCGCTAGTCAGGGAACAAGCCAACTGGCGGCAGTCTTTGGTGTATCGGGCGACTTCAGAAATGTGAGTGCACTCGGAGTCATCAAGTCGGTACAGGAGTGTGGTGTCCAGTGGGTGGGAAGGCTCGCGGCCGTACAAAGGAAAGAAGGGGGAAAAGCTGGTAGGCGCTTGCACCGCATTGTTGTATGCAAAGGTAACAAAAGGCAGTACGGTGTCCCAGGTTGTGTGGTCGGAAGAGGTACACATCCTTAACGTGTCACCGAATGTGCAGTTTAACCACTTGGTTAGACCATTTGTCTGCGGATGGTAGGCGGTCGATTTCCGGTGAATGATGTTGCATTCAGTGAGGAGGGTTTGGATGACATCCAACACAAACCGACCCCTATCACTGAGTAGTTCCCGCGGAGCACCTTGGCTTAGAACAAAGTTGCGAAGAATGAAAAGAGCAACTTTGCGGGCGGTCACTGCCGGGAGAGCTGCTGTCTCAGCATAGCGTGTCAGGTGATTGACGCTGACAGTAATCCGCCTGTTTCCTGAACCGCTGTACGGAAGGGGGGCCGTAGAGGTCAACACCAACGCGGTCAAACGTGCCTGTAAGGTGTCGCTCTACTACACAAGGGACAAGCTGTATATAGGGTTCGTGGATGAAATCAGGGCTTTGACAGGCACCGATTTGGTTGGAAAGAATCATTTAATAAAAACACGAGGACGCCGACCACAAGATGTGGAAGTTTGTATTGACTCTTTGGCAGCCAGAATGTTAGCCTTGTTTATAATGAGGCTCTCGTTTTGCGTGCTGAAACATCACTACATAAGTGTAGAAAGCTGGGCCAGTTGGTATGGATCCATGGAAAAATAGCAGCGCGAAAAACGAGACGATGCACACAGGGAGAACAGACAAGTACAAGCGCTGACTTTCAACTAAGCAACTTTAATCGGAAATAAAACATATATGCATCACACCGCCAAACGGTACATGCGCAAACAACACTTGCTCTTCTTTCCTTGCTCAAAACCAAAAGCACACACATGTCACATGTCTCATGTAGTCCCAAGATACGAAATTTCCTTATCATGTAATGTTACCGACGCCTGACTGACACATGCAAGTGGCAGCTTAGAAATGTGAGCGGCCTCAACAATTTCACGTGCTTTCTGGCTTCTGTGTTTATACAGAATAGAAGAAGAGCCAAAAACAGGAGTGCACCCACAATCGCGGCAATGCATTGATAGATGAGAGCTAGCGGGGCCTTTCAAGGAATTAAAATGCTCCCTTAATCGCACATTAAGGCACCGCCCCGTTTGCCCCACGTAAACGCGGTTGCATGACAGAGGTATTGAATAAACAACGCAGGAGCAGCAAGGTACATAGCTGTGGCCATGCTTAACAGTGCAACCTAATGTTACATCCACATCTTTGTTCTTTGCGCGGCGGTCCACCTTCACACATAGTCTGCTCAACTTGTTTCGCGCCGAAATCAAAACCCGTACATCGAAGTGGTTGGCAACCTTCTGGAGTCTGTGAGTAAAACCATGAATGTATGGTATCACAGCGACTTTCTTGCCTGTTATTTGGGCTGGCTTAGGTTCATTGTTGCCGCCTTTTTTTATTTTCTTAAGTAGCGTCTCGCAGGTAGCAGAGAGCAACTCAAGTGGAAAACCAGCTTGCGTCAATTTGTTCACCTGACAGGTGAAACTAGAAGCCACTAAATGATGACAAGATTTGGTCATCGCAGAGTGAAGGCAGGAAAAAGCTATAGCATTTTTTACTAACTTTGTGTGGCCTGAACTGTACTTCAACAAAGGTTTTACCGACCTGGGTGCGTACTGCACCCAGGTCGGTAAAGTTGACAGGATGCTAGAGACTGTACTTGGTAAGCTCACAACTAAAGTTTTTCGCTATGTCGACGATTACTTAGTTTTCTTTGACAATGATGATTATGACTTCATGGCGGCGAAAATTTTGAGCAGTTTTGAGCAAAAAGGTCTTGGGCTAAAATTTACATCTGAATTTTTTGAAGGATGACACAATTCAGTTCCTTGATTTAAAGGTAGTGTTCACTCTGAATCATGTCTGCTGGCAGTATGCACCCAGGTCGGTAAAACCTTTGTTGAAGTACAGTTCAGGCCACACAAAGTTAGTAAAAAATGCTATTGCTTTTTTCCTGCCTTCACTCTGTGATGACCAAATCTTGTCATCATTTAGTGGCTTCTAGTTTCACCTGTCAGGTGAACAAATTGACGCAAGCTGGTTTTCCGCTTGAGTTGCTCTCTGCTACCTGCGAGAAGCTACTTAAGAAAATAAAAAAGGCGGCAACAATGAACCTAAGCCAGCCCAAATAACAAGGCAAGAAAGTCGCTGTGATACCATACATTCATGGTTTTACTCACAGACTCCAGAAGGTTGCCAACCACTTCGATGTACGGGTTTTGATTTCGGCGCGAAACAAGTTGAGCAGACTATGTGTGAAGGTGGACCGCCGCGCAAAGAACAAAGATGGTCGATGTAACATTGGTTGCACTGTTAAGCATGCCCACAACTATGTGCCTTGCTGCTCCTGCGTTGTTTATTCAATACCTCTGTCATGCAACCGCGTTTACGTGGGGCAAACGGGAGCAGTGCCTTAATGTGCGATTAAGGAACATTTTGAATTCCTTGAAAGGCCCCACTAGCTCTCATCTATCAATGCATTGCCGCGATTGTGGGTGCACTCCTGTTTTTTGGCTCTTCTATTCTGTATAAACACAGAAGCCAGAAAGCACGTGAAATTGTTGAGGGCCGCTCACATTTCTAAGCTGTCACTTGCATGTGTCAGTCAGGCGTCGGTAACACTACATGATAAATTTCGTATCTTGGGACTACATGAGACATGTGACATGTGTGTGCTTTTGGTGAGCGAGGAAAGAAGAGCAAGTGTTGTTTGCGCATGTACCGTTTGGCGGTGTGATGCATATATGTTTTATTTTCCGATTAAAAGATGCTTAGTTGAAAGTCAGCGCTTGTACTTGTCTGTTCTCCCTGTGTGCATCGTCTCATTTTTCGCGCTGCTATTTTTCCATTGGATCACTACATAGTTCGCCATCTTGTGGTCGGCTTCCTCATTTTTTAAATGCGAATGCATTTCATAGTCGGGCTATGTCAGGCATCCGGCGTTAGGCGTTGGCGTTGTCCGCGGAGGAGGGGAGGAGGAGGATAGGTTGAGGAGGTGTGTGCGCGCCGGCAGGTGTTAGATGTGAAGCATCTTATGGCGAAAGCTTAATCCGGTGGTGGTGGTGTACGGCGTGACCGCCCTTACTGCGCATGCGCAAACCCTTTCAAAAAAAATAAAGATAGAAAACCTCCTCTCTCCCTCTCTCTCCCCTAGGCATCCCTCCCCGCGGCAACCACACCCTCACTGCGCATGCGCCTCCCTCCTCTCTCCCCCGCTACGCTCCCCCTCTCTCCTCTAGGCATCCCTGCCCGCGCCGTCCACACTCCCACTGCGCATGCGCGTCCCACCTCTCTTCTTCTCTCCTACGCTCCCCCCTCTCCCTCTCTCGCCTGACGACGCCGACACAGGCAGCGTCTGCTAGCGAGTTTCTTGGTTGAAAAAACCGACTGCTCGCGCTGCACAACCGTTCACTGGCCACCCCGTATATATGGCAATGAATCTTGACCTCAAGGTGGTGCCGGTGGGAAATTTCTCCTGTGCGTTGTTGAACAATAAAAATTCGCAGCGTGCGCGTTAACTAAAAGTGGTCTGCGGCGGAGCTCGGCGGAGCTATATATGAAAAAAAAAAATTAAAAAATAAATAAAAAAATTAGAAAAACAAGAAAAAGCAAAAAAAAAAAAGGCGCTGCGCCGTGCTCCCGACCGGGCTGCAGAAATTAGGCGCCTTTTCCTTCTTCAAACCACAACCACCATATATAAATGGAGTGAAGCGCGCGCGAAATGCATTCGCATTTCCTCACGATTCCCTTCGGGGGAGTTGGGGGGCTTTTTTATTCAGTAGGGTCTGTGGAGTAGTGCCGTAGGCAAGAACGCATAATCGACTTTTTTCAGGCGCATGAGCTCCACCAACGTGTGCGAGCGCTCGTGGGTAGTGCTCATGGTGATGTCGCAGCAATTGCCACGACGAGAGCACAGGTCTCACTCTTTAGTTTTCTGCTCGCGCCAAGCCAGCACTTCTTAGTCAAGATATACATATTCCTGCATAATTCAATCATGAACTTCTCTGTTTAGCTGCAACAGTCTCTCTACGATTTCCCTCTGTCTAGTGTTTCCGTGCATGACTGTTGGACTGGATGAGCAGGCCCAAAGCTTCATTTTCTTTTCTTTTTTATTGCTAGCATACCCCTATGGCATCAGTTAAATAAAAAGGTATGACTTTGTTTCCTACATGTAGTCTAGGAGCAGTCTGTCCAATTTGCAAATGCACTTGCAATCAATGTCCTTCGACACTGTCAATGAGCACAAAGTGAGATTCTGACATTTAAAGTGGTTGCGAAAGTGAGTAGCTGTCATTTAGTAAAATAAGGTACACATTGATTGTTACCTTTGGTGAGAGCGTGCACGTTGCTCTCATTGTAGGTGATATATGACAGGCTTGTATCACCCTTTGATGACACTAACTGCAGCTGTTGCATTTTACCTAGTCATAGTCAAGAGTTCGACAAAAGTGTGGTCTGAAGAAATTATCTGGTGTTTTGGAACCGCATATGGGTTCCTTGTTCACGGAACTGTAGTGGTAGTCGGCAATTATGTAGCCAGTAGGTCACGCAATGAGCGCGCGTAAATGGCAGGCATAGTTCCTGTTGTCTTATTCTAGGAGCCGACGGGATGACGCATTCTTTTCCTTTGTGATGATAGTAGCATTATCCCAGAATGGTGTAATTATAATATTACGCACGCTCAGCAATGGCGTTCGTCATGTTACTTATTAGTCATGTCACGTTGGTGCTCCTTGAGGTGTCGGGTTAACTTTCCTATTTCGACTATATTCACTTGACAGCAATCATAGCACAGTATCTTATTTACTACACCTGGGAATGATTCACACGACAGCCTGTCTTTTACATTCATGAGCTGCTTCCGGAGCTTGCTAGTTGGGACGTGAGCAGTGCCAAACTGTATCTTGTTTTCAAGGTACAGGACGTCACACTGAGTGAACACGACACTGTGGTCTCGTTCGACGTCACGTCACACTTTACAGGTGTCCCAGTGGACTTGGCTGTAACCATGTGCGAAGAAGCCCTAAAAGCAGACAGTGGTCCTCCCGGTCGCAGCCCCTTTGATGTCTTCGAACTTAGCGAGTGGCTGCGGTTTTGTCTCAGCAACACATTTTTCGTATGGTGGCATTTACCAGCAAACGCATGGTACGGCGATGTGAGTGTCAATATCAGTCACTACAGCTAATCTAGTAATGGCAGCCTTGGAGGGAAAGGTCCTGGCAATGTTCACTCCAGCACCCAAAGTGTTTAACCGGCACGTCGATGACTGCTTCTGCATTTTGAAGAAGCGAGACATTTAACACTTCTTGCACTGCCTGAACGCCCAGAATGCGAACTTACAGTTTACCGTTGCACACGAGGACAACATGCTGCCTTTTTTGGATGTTAAGGCGTGCCGGGATGGGGGCTCCCTTGCCTTCTAAGTATACAGGAAGCCCACGCACTCAGGTCGTTATCTCAGTTTTAATTCGCATCATCCCATCAGCCACAAGACATCTGTAGTGTCATCCTTGGTAACACGGGCCGTACGGGTCAGCTGAGATCGCGATGCACTAAAGAAGGAACAACAGACGATCCACCGGGAGCTAAACCACAATGGCTATCCTGATTGTTTTATCTCTAAAGCTGGAAAGCGGATGCTACAATCAAGCTCACAGAGCAGCGCGACAACTTGTGCACATGCAGCCACACCTTACGTCGAAGGAATCAGCGAGCCACTTTCACGCGTATTTTCAAGATAGGATTTGCGCATTGCGCATGTCTTGACCAGCAAGCTCCAGAACCAGCTCGTGAATGTAAAAGACAGGCTGCCAAGTGAATCGTTCCAGGTGTAGTGTATAAGATACCGTGCTCTGAATGTCAAGTGTATATTGGTGAAACAGGAATGTTCTCCCGACGGCTCAGGAAGCACCAACGTAACGTGACTAATAACAGTCACACGACGAACGCCATTGCTGAGCATGCGGATGACCATAATCACACCATTGAGTGGGATAATGCTACTATCATCGCCAAGAAAAAGAATGTGTCATCCCTGCCGGCTCCAATGAATAGGACAACAGGAACTATGCCGGCCATTTACGCACGCTCGTTGCATCACCTACTGGCTACATAATTGACGATTCCAGTCCAGCTCAGTGAAGAAGGACCCCGTATACGGTTCCGAAATGTCAGATAATTTCATCAGACTCGGTCAGTGACAGTTTTTCATCGCATTTTGGGAACGACGGTTGTGTTTTCATGTGTTGGCTTACCGGTGACCATGCCGTAGATATATGTATAGTTAGTAATGAGCAATATCAGATGGAACACTGAAATTACCTTTTAAAGGCCATAGCGGCAAAGTGCAGGTGGTAGGCACAAAGGTGTTCATAACACCATATGCCCTAGTGGAAATATATCTCTTGCAATTTTGTACACCACGTTCATATTAGTACGTTACAAGTAATCGTTAAGTAAATATGAATTTGGTGTTCCAGCTCACATTGCTCTTGATAGTGCATCGTCTACAACACTATAATGCGTGCTGTACCGTCATGACGTACTATCGTACTATGCCGCTAAACTGCTACATTTGATATGCATGCGCACCGTAATACCTACTTAGTACGTTAGTCCTTTTACATTTCATGCATGCATGGGCTGGTATTGTAAAGAAAGTTGGAGTGGGGTGGTGGGGTTTGAACAGAATGTCGCCTAATGTTGCAATTTGGAGGAATGCCTTTCCCATGTCTCATATAGAGTTCATGTATGCAGGAGGTTTGATGTACGTTTCAAGAAAGATATCCATACCGGTCTGCACAGTGACAAATTTTAAAATAGTTTTTGTTCTACCATGATGTTTACACATAGTGACCGCACGGGGTGCCCCAGGAAAAAAAATGTGCGAGACCCGTCCTGTCTCTGTAGCTCCCCCTAACAAAGCGTTATTAATTGCAATAGGTGAGAAAATATTGTGAATACCATTTAGCAAAGTCGCAAAAGTTTATTCCTTGTGAAGCTGCGGGGCCACTAGCAAACAGTTCGTGGGCAGCATGCGGCCCCCCAGGGCCACTCGTTTAAGACCCCTGCCTTAGAGGTTTGCATGTGTTTCCACTGTCACATATGGACTCATTCAGAGGAGTCTGCTGTCTTCTTATGCTCGCTTTGTTTTTATTGGGGTTGTTGACTTGTCGGGGTGGTCGTGCAAGCGTAGTGCGAGTGTGCTGCATTTGCTTAGTTCTTTCATGCCTTCAGCTGTCGGTGCCAACACTCGCTTACGTTGATTACATTTTTGTAGATGATGCAATTCTCACGTCTGAGGTTCCATATGTCTACTAGAACATGGCTGAGTGTGCCAATGCGAGTGCCAGCCACCGGTGGGGAAATGTAGGAGTTGGTGAAAAAGCAGGGGTCATTTTCTTGGACGATCGCTTTTGGGGATACGTTCACTTTGGTGAGGTGTTCGGTCATCTACTATGAGCCACAGCAGTCCGACACTTTGCCAACAGTGCTGTGTTATCGCTCAGAGACACTGACTGACACACCTGGTGACAAATATCGCGACGGTATTGTCAAAAGTGAGCGCTTGCCGGGTTTTCGCCATGGTGGCATTAGATTTATTAAGAGGATGTGACACTGCAGGTGCTCGAGAAGCTTTTCATGCTTATCTGCGATGAGTAAATGCTGCGGGAAACTTTGCAGTTTTTTTCAAGCGTACAAATTCAAATTAAGTTCTGTGCAGTTCAACACTACAATTTTTTTTTCTCATTTGGCCTGTTTTTCAGCTCTTGCATACCCAGCCCTTCAGTTCATTTCTTGCGGTTCCTTCAAAGATGAATGAGCAGGGTTCTGCTATATGTGTGTCACTTCAAAGTGTAGTTCAGAGCTTTCGAAACTGAGCACCTAGTTTTTGTCATCAGGATGAAGTAATCAGTGCTGTTTGCTGAAGAAATAATTTTTGGTTTGTGTGTGTGCAGGTTCACCTGGCTAATGGTGTGATGCTCTCAAGGGCTGCCTAGAGTCGGCTCATGGGAGTTCAAAAGGACTTCCATTTGGTTAAGTGGTCCACCATCACAATATGGTCGACAGAGGCCCGCACACGTAGGAGCTTCACGGGAACTCTGTCAGACCGTTTTGCTGTAAAAGGCGGCCAGAAGCCTGCACAGCAGCCATTGTCCCCACAAAAAAAAAGGAAGCATAGAGAGGTTAGTGAGGAAGCTCACATATTTCAGTAGTGTGTATTTTTTCTGTCATGTATGCATATCGTTTTATAACTTGTTACCAGTTTGGCGACTACAGTGCCCTGTTTATAAGCACAGCTGCAAGTTTATTTCCAGCCACAGAATGTACATCCGTCAGCACACTTAACTGGAAACGCTCCGCCTCGGGGCCTTTACTCGCTTCGACTGATGCCAGCGCTCCCAGCGTTGGACACGATATGTTTGCCGCAGCCAACAGTAGATGGAGCGTGGGTCGATTTCACTAGTAAATTTCTCTTTCACTTCTGCCTGACTGGTGGGTTCAATGCACTCACCTGGCAGGTCCATTTTCGCCATGTTTCTCGTGGCTACATTCCACGCATGCTCATAAAATTCGTTGCCGTATGCTTCTCTCTGCAATCAACCATTGGGTGCGACAGCTAACACACCTTTCGAGTTCGAAATCACAGCTGCTGTTCGAAAGAAATGATATATTGTAAAATCAGATCAAATGCTTGTAAATCTTGTTCACTGCATTTCAGATTTATTGATTGTGCAACATTTACAAATGTTATGAACGTGCGTTTCCTCTGCTTTTCCTATACATCATTAATTTCGAGCGGCAGCTGCGATTTCAAACTAGAAAGGGGCATGAGCTGTTGCACGCAATGGTTCATCGCCGAGATAAGCGTATGGCAACGAATTTCATGGGCCCACGTGAGAACGTAGCCACGAGCAAAATGTGGCAAAAACGGACCTGCCAAGTGAGTGTATTCGACTTGCCTGTCAGGCAGAAGTGAAATGGAAATTTGCTAGAGAAATCGATCTGCACTCCATCTGTCATTACCTGCAGCAAACATACCGTCTCCAGTCCTCGGTTGCGTTAGCTTCAGTTGAAGCGGATCGAGGCCACGCAGTGGAGTTAAAGGGATACTGAACAAAAATTTGAAAACACTGAAATTCAACTCGGATGACACGACTGTTCCTATACACAGCGTTTATTTCACGTAATTTCGAGCATTTGGCCGTATTTTTAGTAGATTGTGAGAGTGCGGCGGCTGCACGTCCTGCCTTGCCACTTCCCTTTGTCCACCTCTCCGCCTTGTCCCCACATGGGAGGCAAAATAGCACTTCTTCCTCAGAAACCACTTCAATTACCCGAGCGTGTCGCGAGCCTCCAAAACGGAGGCTTCTCGAATTTGCCACACGAATTTGCCACGTCTACGAATTTGCCACAAATGGCAAATTCGTAGACGTGGGCACAAGCTCTGTTTAGAAAAACAAACAAACGGCCGCGAGCGCGGCTATGGCGTTGTTGGCTGCCGGTTGAGAACACGGCTTGCAATGTTGATTGGTAAGCGATTTTGCAGTAAGCACGGTTGGTGAGTCAGTATCCGGCGGGTTTCGTGTAACTTCCTCTCTAGTTCATGCCGCAGCCACTAGACGCGCCAATTGGCGAAAAATGCATTAAATTCACTATTTTCTGCTAGTCTGTGGCTGAAGTGAAGGCTGTTTCAAAAAACCTCAGCACCCAGTTTTTCAGTAGGGCTATTTATCTCGGCGACGAAATTTTTGTTCAGTATGCTCACATGCCTAATGGGTGAAATGCTGAAGTGCATGTCTACTTGCTTTTGCAGGTAACTGCATGCAAAAATGATTTGATATTGTTGAAATTTAGATGGCATCTGCTGCATGTTCTCCACTGTCCGTAATGTTTTGTGGAAGGAAAACCTCAGCTGTGATATTATCTATCATTGCACTGACATTCCAGCCGTTGCAGTTTCTTGTGGTGTGAGCCTTCCCGAAGTTATTCCTAAAAGCATTAAACGTGCATTGTGCATTTCAGCTTTGTAAGAAGTTAGGTGACAATTTGTTGGAACGGTAGACCTACCTTAGTTCCTCTGTTGGTAGTTAGGCTGTATAAGGATTACATAGCAGAATTTTTGCAAATGTATATTTAGTGCTAGTGCTTCCTTAGTGGGCCTAGTCAGCTGCCGTAGTTCATCGATAGGCATTTCTTAATGAACAGAAATGGATCTGAAGTCAGCACAAATCTGCAACAAACATATTGAACTTAAGTTATCAAATTCGGGAATCTTGTAATGAATTGTTCCTCTTTTTGCTCTGCAGCGCTGCCGAAAGCCTTTTGGAAAAGGAAGCGAAGCAGGTCGCCCTGAACATCAGGCTTCTGGTGGTCACAGAAGACCAAGCTGAGACGAGGACAGAAAAAATAAACAAAGTCATTTTTCAGTTCTAAACTACTGTGCAAGCCTGTTGTTTTTGCCCATGGCCACGTAAAAGTTCATGTTTTCATCCCACAATGCATTTAATAACAAAAAGAGGGATTACACGAGGTCCCGTCATGCAAAAACACACCAGCCCGGTTCTTACCAAAACACGCCAGCCCGGGTCCCACAAGAACACGCCAGCCCGGGTCCCACCAAAACACGCCAAACCGGTCGTATACGCCAGACCGCCAGAAACCGGTCGTATACTCCAGACCGCCAGAAACCGTGTCTGAATTCCCGCTCTGGCGGAAACGGGAAAAATACGCCAGACACGGACTGGTGTTTTTTTCGACTGGGATGAGAGAGCAATTAAGCATTGAGAGAGCTCAACATCACATAGATATGCGAGTTCTCAAGCAGGAGATAGCAGCTATTGAAGCGCAAACTAGTGCAATGACTTTTGGCAGTTCGATTCTTAAGAATGTTCCAGTAAATGATGAGGTTACAGGTTTGTATCCACCTCAGGTAACAAGAAATTTAACGGTAGAAGAAGAACCTGAGGGAGATAGGTGTTGTTCGTCTCAGCAAAATAGGTCACAAACAGTCAGTGACCAGACATTACACCACTTAGGTAACCCCACTGTTGAGGCTAATGTCGGGTAAAATCTTAAACCAGAAAGCAGCAATTCGTTCTCTGCAGTAAAAGAAGGGCCCGCCTCTGCAAACGAACAGTGCAGGCTAAACGAAGATATTAGCGAGGCGTGCAACATTCCCGAAACAGCCGTGCTGCAATCCAACCTCAGCATACTTTGTACCAATCTATCAGACATAAGCGATTATCAGATAATTACATACAAAGGCTGCTTTCCTACAATAAGCGGAGAGTCACCGCTTTTCCCAAACCAATCACTAAGTGTGCTGTCAGTTGCATCTGGTATCCAGTGCGAACCGACTGCAGCACGATCTGTTGCCACCAGGAGTGTGAATTATGACGTAACGGAAGGGAGTTGTCCCCCCAGATATGGCGCATACTGACCCAATGGCACGCGTTTTAAGAGAAAGAGAAATAAGCGCTAACGAGCCAGGAAATTTTCCCAGCCTGGTTCATCACATCAGTGCCGAGAAGATTTGTCGTTGGCAGGCGTCTCAGCAGAAGAAATGCGTTGGTAACTTGAGCAATGAGGCTCGAGCTGATAAAAACGCAGCTGGATTTGCTGCCGCTTTCATTCTAGGAAACTATGCTTCAGCTCGGTTGGTTGATCTGTTCCTAGTACATGAACTGCCTGGTCATGAGTCACGGCGTCAGGCTATGTTGGGACGCAATCACATGAGTTCGCTTTCACTTGACCGGCAGCTGATCACGGTACATTGACCTGTCTTGACAATAATATTTGGTATGATGCTGATATGTTTTGTCGTTACGTGAACTTTGTATAAATGTCTGTCGCGCACATAGCCGCAGTTTTTTTCCCTAAAAGAAAAAAAAAAACTCTTGAATGGGGGCCTATCTGATGATGTGCGCGAGTGGTGTGGTGAATGGTATCCCAAGAAGACGACGACGACGAAGATGGCACGCCGCACCTACTGCACGAGACGCGAGAGAGACGGTCACCCAATCAGACCATCCACGCTGGCTCGGGAGGAGAGAATCTAGCGAAGAACGAAGTTGCAGGGCAGACGTGGCCGGGGAGAAGACGGTGTCCAGGGCGCGGGAGTAGCGGCCAGCCGCGTACCTGGCTGATGCTCGCTGCAGGCTCCCACCTGGCACCACGTCAAGTTTGTACCCGGTTCCAGCCCTTGGGATCGTCGCAAGAACGCAAAATTGAAGCCCTCCTGCGACTCCGCGACCACCGGCAAACACTGCCTGGCGAACACCGAAAGGGCGTCCGGCCAATGACCTCTACCGCTTCCGGCGTCTACCGCAGCGTCTGGAGTCGTGCCTCTCCTCTGCAGTGTCTGCTCGTCGCAACCTTGTCACAAGCCATCACTACCAGGACTTGTGAGCATGTCCCCAACATCGTCTGTGACTTTTTACACCAAACGGTGAACTCTTTTGATAATTGCCTTCTGTGATGGATGTTTTCTTTTCTCCTTTTCACGTTCCATGCTTTATTCTTGTCCGCTATCTGTCCTTGTGCTCTGTAAATACAGTGCTGGTCTTATGTGTGAACGAACGGCCTCGTTTCTTTTCGATGACTGCCACGTCATCGCTTACCTGTGCTAAAGCGAAACGCATTTAGCTTCGTGACAGTATCGCTGCCTGTTATATGAAGGTGCCCCTAGTTTAGTGCATATTTTTGGTTATTTAATTGCTATGTCTTCAAAATTCATCTGATCTCCTTTGTTTTGGTTCGTTAGCACTGACCGAAGCCTCTTTTATGTCCCTAGAAAAATTAGATTTTTTCACTAAGTGGAATTTGAGTTGGGAGTGTTCACATAAGGCCCACTTTTAACGAATTTTTTAATTATTAAAAATCAACGAAAAATAAGGCTCGGTTTGAAGTGCTCATATGCGCCTAAGTAGTTATGTTTTATGACGTAGACTAATAATCTCTGCTGCTTGTGGCTGTTAAAAAAATGTTTCCCGACACTTGGCCTCATACCTCGAAAGCTAGCTGTGCGTTTGATACAGATTTTAAGGTCGACCAATGAAACGACGATATGGAATCTATGAATTGAACTTTGTTAAATAAAATGGTTTGAAGTCGGCGCTCAGATCGTGATGGTGTTCCCGATAAGCGACAAAAATGATATAGTGATCGGTAAAATCGAATGGTAGTGCGCCATACTCATTGCATGAGAAGTAGGTAGATATAATATGGTCATTGAGGACATCTCTGCTAGAATGCCATTGATGAACAATTGTGTTTCATAAAGTGTGAACATGTCCAGGAAACGTGATTTCCGAGCTAAGTATCGAGAAATACTGTTCATAGCTGTACGAGATGATGGAAATTAAATAGTTGTCCGGCGGTACGAGAACAGGGCTATTACCGGGGGTCTGTAGAAATAATTAGAAAAATAATCCGGAATAAAGGCATTGAAACACATGCGCTGGAAGACGAAAATACAGGTATTGTGTTACATTTCTCTTTGAAATAAAGTGATATTTGAGATACTTTCGCGATACAACGACAAGTTTCTCGGGGTACCGCGACGGGAATACAGATCCAAGAACACAGATACTGGAATACATTTTTATTTCGGGGACGCTGCTGCTCAGCACGGGTATGCATTGGCAGCAGCATAAAATTGCGATTATTGCGGCTGCGCATTGAAACTTTAGATCTAGCCAGTCAGTCTAAGTACTTGCGAATGGCAATCAATTTGTAAAAACACGAAAAAATAAAAATTAAGGATGATCAAAGGTATGGCTCTATAGCAAAAGCTTCGACCACCTTAGATGCTTCTGAAATGCTCACTAGTCCTGACACCAGAATTCCCTCAGGTTAAAACTTGTCTGCCTCGACATTTCTGCTCTCGCATTTCCAGCCACTGAAAATAGAAAGGTGTGTCTGTTTTGACCACAGGCCCCAACTACGCCATGCTATCGGTTAATGGAAAAATGCCCGTAGAGTCTCAATGTGAAAGATATTCCACTTTGCGGTATTCCCCTAGGACATATCAAACTGACTTTCGAGAATTCCACTTTCACAAAAACATGTCTACGCACGTGGGGCGAATAACAGCACGCCGAGCTGCCCGTCATGTGCACAAAGGGATTGCTTTTCTTTTCGACACTAAATGGGTGACATTTACGAAAACAGAAATCGTGATAGGCAGCAAAAATTGACTGTGAGTAACTCATGGCCGTATACGCTGTCGTGGTTGTGCTCATACTTCAACATTTTTTTAAAAAGTAATCAAGTGGTTGGCATCACACTACTGATGAACTCTTGTAGGATGACACCAATGGCTGTTTTTGAAGCCTCCCCCTTGATTTCAGTGGGTTAGCTTGCCTTTGGCGGCCTGAACAGCACACGTGCGTTGAGGCCATAGTTGGTTTTAATCTCAAAAGCCTGCCTTGAGCCATAGCACTATGTGGTGCCCAAAATACACGTACAAAATAGCTTCACGCAGGAAGTGTAACAGTCAACTGGGAACGGTCCTTGAATCCAGTGATCAAGTCCGGGTGGTTGTTCAGGCCTGGCTCACTATGCATGGGAGGGGGGGAGGGGGGCAGTTGAAGACATCGAAAAGGCAGGCATGCACAAGTCTGCAATGTGTGTATCGCAGGCGATTAGATGCTGCGGATACAAGCGCAATCTATTCGAACCACATGAAAGGCGAACGTTCTCATGCGTCATGCAGAACATGAAGGAGTTTGGGACTGTTTTTTATCAAAAGTAACTAGACATTTCCTCCTGACACATCAATTAATTCCAATCGCTGTAGAAAAATTCCACATCATTGTGAGAATGTATACAGCTTAAGTGACAATTCAGAATGGAACGCGCAGCGTATTTGGAAACTTATGACAATGCCAAAACTTCATCAACGTCATGCCTAGAATACCATCGCTGCTGTATAGCTTCGAATTGCAATTGTTGTTGCTGTGTTCGGGGCAGTTTCAGCGTGGCCACAACTTATCCCGGGTTGAGCTTCAGCCCATTATTGGCCATTATACAATTCAACTTCTGTATATTCTAGTCCTTCAGGGTGCTTATCATTTTTCTAACGGCTACAGCCATGAAAGTGCGCCATATACGAGAAACGAAATCATATCAATTGGCCCAGAAAGATACTGAAGGGCAAGCTCAGTTATGAATGGTCATACAGAATATGCTATGTGCATATTTTTTACAAGCCGGTAGTAGTATGCCTTACAAGCCGGTAGTAGTAAAGACGGTCTAAATGCAGGTCTGCACAGGTCTACAACGTATGTGTGTCGTTGTCAAATTATAGATTCAGGCTTAGCAAAATGTCCACGAAGCAGCAATGTGGTCCGCGGTACGGTTGCGCCCAGTGATTTGAATCTTGCGAAGATGCTAGTCGCGCCATCAGTCCACTGAAGCTCTTCGTTGTAGTTGGAGTTGAGCAGCTTGTCTAGCGGAAGTACTTGTCGTGCTGGGTAAGTGTAGTTAATTCAGATAAAAAATAACGCATGGTCACCATTCGCAACTTTGAGAAAATTCTGAGACTCATGCTCTGCACCACAATAATCATTTTGAGGATAGTTTTATAGAAAGGTGGCAGTTTCGCTTTAAGGGCGAAGGAAATTAATGCGATAGCAACAAATTGTAATATCGCACGAAGAGCGGCAAGCAGCTCGACACTCGATTTCTGAAGATTGAACAAACGTAGCTGAAACATGGTACACATCCTGATCCCAATACATTTTCCTATAGGCGTCACCCGAAATGTCATCTTTATGACTGCTCTATTTCACTTGGCTGGGAAAGAAATTTTGTGAAACAAATCAAAAGGAATCTACATGACCCAGAATGTCTGTACTTCAGGAATGTACTGTTGGGGGGCAAGTTAGAATGAAGATAGAAATGGTTTATGATATTGACTTTATTATGTATGTTTTTTACGAGACCGTTTTCTTGGCTTTGACATCCACCGCGTGGCTTCAAAAGTGTGCTGAAACGTATGTTTCACGAAAAATGTTCATTGATCAAAGTTTTACAATATGTCGTTTGCATTTTTTAAACCCCTGAGATTACATTCAAGAACATTGCCGACCAACCTGCGCAGAAAAGTCAGTTTCACCACAAGGGCGAAGCAATGAATGCCGTAGCAAGAAATTAGAATGTCACGCGAAGAATGACAAGCCGCTCGATAATTGCAGCACGCCACTGCATCACAAAGGACGCTCGAAAAGAATGCATAGATATACACAGGACAAGCGTGAACTAACAAGTGTCATAGTTTCAATTTGAGGAAGGCGCTTTAACTGTGCACAATGCAGAAGTCCACGCTGTTTGATATTTCTTTGTTTTCCCCCCTGCGGTACGTGGAACAACCCTTGTGCGTCCACTGCCACGTGGTGGCGTCTGACGTCAAGTGTGCCCGGTGTTCTTTTCTTTTTTTTCACTTCTACATAAGGAGTGGGTAAAGATGGGGGGACACTTTTTCGTGAGCGTCTCAAGGGCAGTTTTCGATTTCAAAGGAGCTGTAGGAGCGTTGCGTGACAGAAAACGCGCTCGACCTCCTCCGAGGTCTGCGTAACGCGACTGGCAAATAGTGCATATGAATAGCTCGCCGGCACAAGGACGGCGCGTGGCTGTGCTCGCTAGCGCAGCGGGCTGTGGAGCGAGGGATCGCTGGTTCGATTCCCCGGTCCAGTGCTTTAGAATTGTTTCGAGAATTTATTTTTCTTTGTGTCGTTTTTATATATATATATAAATACATATACATATCCGGGACATACGGCGACGGCAAAAATCAGCCGAGAGGGTCCATATAATTACTATCACAATAAAATGTTTCATTATTTCAGTTCCTAACATATTGCAACTAATCGAATGTTATTGACTCAGCCTAGCGGCTGCACCACTCTAGTTGTGCTGAAAATTGCATACAGGTGTTTCAAAAATGGATTTCCCGACCTCAAAAGCGCATTTTTGTGTTGTAGATATTTTTCTACTGCAAAGTCGTAGAAGACATGGGAGCCACATGCATAAAAAAGAAAGCAATGGGATGCGTCATTGAGTTCAAACAGAAAATCTTTACTGAATCACAGTGGAAAGAAATCAGGAAAGTATGGAGCTACAGAAGAAAAGGGCGCAAACAACAGCGCTTTTGTTAATGTCCTCTTCTATGTCTGGTGTTCCGTCTTTCACGCTTTCTTCCCACTACGTCATACCAACACTTCCAAGTTCTCCCTTAAGCTTTACTGGGTGATGGCTGAACTGGAGGTGACATGTGCGAAGCGCAAACAGCGCACAGCTTGGGTTTCTTTCCCACACCTCACCAGTAGGGTCCCTGGGTTCCAACAATGCAATTTTCGCTTTGGGAATATAGTCCAGTACTGCGTTAGAAGCTATAACAGGTACGACCCTGATGACCGAGGCGCGACAGCCGATGGCCTCCTCGGGTAATGCAATAGTCAAGGCCGTGAGACAAATGGCTGAGTCACCAGCCGTCTAGCTTGTGACGTAAGCCTGGAGCGCTTAGTCATCTGTGGAGGCTGATATTCATGCGTTACTGAGAATGGAATGCTTGCGGCCTTCTAGTGTGCCATCCGCTTATATACTGCGCAATTCTTTCACATGCGTTGAAACAGTTGAGCTTTCTGTATACTAGCTAGCTGCGCCTCTAACGTAAGGGTAAGGGCATACGTTTTACAGCGGAGCTCTTATATACCTGTTTCCAGCGGATCGATGCGTGCCTATGCCGGGCGCGTAGACAAAACCAGCAGCTGTGGCCATCTACAGGAATAGATGTAAAGCCGCCATGGAGAATGCAGAAATCCCGGAAATTCTGATTTTGAGAATATTTAATGCCAAACATGCGTTCCGCTAGAGCTAAACTGCAGAGTGCAAATTCTCTACGAGACTAAGAGCGCATACCGCACAGGGCTAATTCTAACTCGCCACTGTCTTGATTGAGACAAAAATCGGCACATCTCGTTCATTCTGGGAGTCAATGTCATGCGAATCAGTAGGTGACTAATGGTCACTACCACATTCCTTTATTATTTTGCGTTGCGATTTCGTCTGACTTCGCGCATTTTAAGTAGTTAAGGGTACATCGGGGGGCAGGTCCGCGTCGAGAAATATTATTCGACGGGGCAGGACACTTTCTGCCGGCGTTGACTATTTCAGCAAAGCATTTATTTTCAAGAAAGAACACATTCGAGGAACCAACATTTGGAGGGAAGGGGAGAGTTTCCCACCCCGTCTTAGTTACGTGAGTGGTCGTGAGCTTACTATAGGCATGTCGAGTGCACTGCCGCCGCCTGAAGTGTTTCTATTGGGTCCGACGCTACGTCGGTACTCCTGTTAGAGCACATATATCAGACGTATCGAAATGAACTGCGCACTATGGTTTAATGACCAGCACGATATAGGAAAACAGTTTTCGCCCAGTCCCTCTGGGAGAGCAATGGTTGGCCATAGCTTGATAAATCGTAGGAGCCAACAATAATTGTTAGGGTATAACGTCCCAGTACCACGGTATGATAATGAGAGACGCCTTAGTACAGGGTTCCGGAAATTTTGACCACCTAAGGTTCTTTAACGTGCACCTGTGGTAGTTTAACGTGCACACTGGTCTCAAGCATTTTGGCCTCCATCGAAAATGCGGCCGCCGCAGCTGGGTTTCGATCCCGTGACTAGCGGGTCAGAAGTCGAGCACCATAACCACTAGACCACCATGGCGTGTTATCAAGGGTCACAGCGTACTTTGCAACCATAGTTCATGTTGCCGCCATATGACGTCTTTTCCTAAGCGATTTCAAGCGCGGACGTATCTCTCTACACGAATGCTTCTGTGCTACGGAGAATGTTGGGGTTCCATTCCACCCCCAACCCTGATCCTAATATTTCTGTCCCTCTGAGTTTCCCTAACCGACAACGATACCGACGCGTTCCACACATTTTCTGCGATACAAGGTCTACAATACGATCTCATAAAAATTTTTGAAAGTTTGTTGTCGCCCTTTCTGGGTTGATACAAAACGCGAAACACCAGTGGCTCATACCCGCGTTACGTGGGCGGTGGTATGCGGCAATGTGCCTCATAGCGAGTGGTCGAACGAAAGGTTCTCATGACATACGCAGTAGCTATCTCATGTTATTCATGTAATCTCCTGTTGACTGTGTTCATCATACACTAATGTCCTCGTATGCAAATTTCGCTGTGTGTGAAATTAAAGGGAAGGCCACAACAGTGCACAAAAGTAGGCGGCTAAATAGATACGTTCAAAGAAGCGCTCAAAGTGCCTTAGTTTCGCTAAGAAATGTGGAGCATTTTTAAAAGCTGCGCCATATATATATATATATATATATATATATATATATATATATATATATATATATATATATATATATATATATATATATATATATATATATATATATATATATATATGGGTCATTCCATATCAAGTGTACCAGGTCAATTTTGACCATCTCCGATCCTGCTGCAAAAAATTGTTCGGGTATATGTGAGTGTGATAAGTAGTTATTGAGGCGTTATTTTTCGCAAAAAAAATTTTGTGTTGCCTAGAGGGCGCTTCGAACTTTGGGCACCCAAGTGAAACTGTGTCGCGCTAAATACTTTGTATAAAATTACTGTTCTCAGGAATTACTACGAAACAATTTTTTCCATAATCTAAAGGCGCTGATCTTTCATGACAATGATAGTTTATTCATTTTAGTTTTAACTTTCTTTATTTTTGGTTTTGGCGAACAATTGCAATATGCTGCATGTTTAGCGTATTTTATAAAAAGCACAGATTTTTTCGCGAGTAATATATTCACGTTATGTGTTTCATGGGTTCCTATAATAAATGATGAAAATACTTCGGGAGCGTATGAAGCAAAAACATTGCCACAATATTGTGACAAAGTTGGAAAAAATGGCATTTTGACTCATATTGAGGCTTCATTTTCTCAAGGTAGCGGTCCAAGTAAAAATATGGCTTATATATTGTTGCATAGCACATTCTGTTGGCAAGACATACATAAAGTTTCAAAAGAGTAGATTTTGTTTTAAGGGAGAAAAAAATTTTCCAGCTGAACAACTGCAAGGTAGTAGAAAGTTTGCCTTTGCCTCGCCTTCACTGCATAGCAGGTCAGCGCAAGATTCTAGCGGGGGCTTTTCGGCGGCGAATAATGCAAGTCATACAAAAGCTTGCCACTTGTTTTGGTAATACTGCTGTACAGAACGCCAAAAAGGGCAATAGTGCTAATTTTATGGAACGGTATCTTCCCACTTGGACCATCATAGGGCAGGTTATACTCAACCGCTTCATAGTCCCAAGGGGCAGAATTATAATGTAGTCGATTGCCTGCAATACAGTATTGGGGCGTTGTGTTTGGCTTCTGATAATTAATGCACATGGTTTTAATAATAATTAATGACAAAATTACGGTATAGTTTACTTAAGATGTTTTTATGATGCAACAGGCCGATGCCTGATCGCTTATCAGTGGTTTGCATGATGAAATGATGTATGCTAGTTGTACGCGTTAGAGATGATTCGACATCGTGCCCATAAATGACACTTCAGTCACCATTTCCGGAGGGATTTGAACATTTTCATCACCCAATTCCTAATTGTCCGAAGGTCCTGAGAATGTTGTAATTAAAAGCCCGTCCGGTAATGGTGAGGGGCTTTTAACATGTTCAGCACCCTAGGTCCTTTAAGAAAAAGGTGGATGAAAATTTTAAATAGCAACTGGAAATGGGGCGCATTATCTACAGAGAGTCAATGGGCGCTCCAAATATTACAGTGGTGTGCTTAAAATTACTGAAGTTATTCATGTTAAGAAAGAAAAACACCTGTTCCAAACAACCCATATTCAAAATTTTCGCTGAATTTTTTTACTGCCATCTTGCAAAGCTAGACTAGTTTTGATATCCTACTTGGTTATCAACAAAAAATTACTAGTTTTAGCACTTTTTGAAAAGAATAACACAGATAATTCAAGAAGAGCTCACTCACCAGTTTTGCGCCGCACCAGCGACCACCGGATCGTTCGCCACTCGCGAGATCACAATGTGTCGTTCGTTGCAAGGAACCATCACACGATTAAGGGTTCCCGCAACTCCATTCTGTCGATGACAACCTTCGATGATGCTTGGAGTCGCTTGTGATGTTCCACAAGGTGCACAGAACGATTTCCTTTTCCCGAACGCAGGCGAAGGGTTCGCGCAATCCTCGCTGCACTTCGATTCGGGTGGCTTGGCCTGCGACATGTTGGTATGTGGGGGCGGCCGCCCGGCGAGGCTGCCTACGTCACTTCTAGAAAGTTTTAGCAAGTTACGTTCCTCCTTTCTCTGTCGTTGACCTTTTTGCCACTGAAGGCGTCCCAACACCACAAAAGCTTTTGCAAACGTTATTTGCGGGGTTGTCCAGCCTCATTGTTTCCTCTCAGGCTGCGCATTGCTAACGAGACGCCTGTCGTGCAGGGGGGACGCTTTGTCACTGGAAAGGAGGAGCTGTACCCGCACTGGGCCGGAGTATTTGCGGAGCATCACCGGAACATAAGTGATGCGCCGGAGCACTTACGGAGCATTCACAGAAAAGAAATCAGGGAACTCATCCTGCTTCCCTCCGTCCATCGACCACCGAAGTAAAAGGGTGCAAAACGAATGTATATGCTCCGGAGCATTCCGGTTTGAGTGAGGCTACTGGAGCTGAGCGCGAGCATCATCCCCCGAAACCTCCCGGCTGGGTATATTTTCGTTTTGTGTAGCAGTGAGGGAAATTGTGAGGTCTTCTTGACCGCAAGCCAGTGAACAGAACAATGAGTGAAGTGTGAAATTCCCGTCGGACTATAGACTACGTGATAGTAGTTAGACGACGCGACGTTTCACTAATGGACCCCTGATGCATCAACGCGATAGCATTAAACAGCTCGATTCGCAGAAATTCCGGTGTCGGTGTCACTGGTTCTGAGCGAAAAACCATTATCTGGTCCGTGTACGAAAAGTAGAGAAAGTGTCAAATAAAATAAATCATAAAGATGTTCGGTTCGAGTGAGAATCAAACGCAGGCCGTCTTCGTGGCAAGTAGGTGCCCTACTGCGAAGCCGTGCTACTGTTTGAAACTGCATCGGAAAAACACTTTATGAATGTGATGTACTGAAACAAGTCTTCTTAACGCATGTTGGATTTCGTGGCAGAAGCGTAGAATTGCGCCAGGCGTAAAACATGTGAATTTCAGCGAGTGGGTGTCCGATTACAAAGCCCTCAGACATATTTAATCATAATCTGTTCCAAAAGCATCAACAAAGGAACAGTTGCGTACGTTCACGTGTTGCCTTAGGCACGCGTAGAGGGCCCTTCGCTGACTCGTAAGAGAAATAATTATGGCGCAGTGAATACTCAACAACTGTACTTGCAGTAGGCATTCTAAGATAGATTGAAACGGACAATGTAACGCGCATAAACGTTCTTTTCGATGCGGCACGGTTGAGGCATGAACCTAGAACCGAAGCAAGGCTAGAAATTGAGAAGGCGATGCGCAAGGGTCCGATTACGCTATTGCATTCTACTCTTGATCGCGAAGCTCGAGTGTGCTCCAACACGAAAGTGTTTTATGCTGGGTCCACCAAGACTTTGATGACGTATTTCCGTGACGGAAATACGTCACAAAATAAACACGACAAGACGGAAAAGAAATGTAAAAAATTATCCGTCACCGGGAGTTGAACCCATGACCTCTCGGTCCAAGACAATGGCTGGCGGGCGTTTAACCCACTACGCCACTGCAAATTTTTTTTCTTTATTGACCACGCCGCTGCTAAGCCATGACAGAGGCTACACAAACGCGCCTTTTATCTCTCTCATTGTGCTTTTGTTCGTAGGTTGGTGTCGCCATCTGGAAACGGAAGAGTGGCTTCTGCGATTGGCTCAGGAAACGCACCGTTGCTATTACCGTCCCATACGGCACGTTTTTAATACAAGTGCAATTTGTTTGACGTTTTGACATACCGCGAGGACCCTATTGAAAATCTGTCCACCATGGGAATGGTGGATTCCACCATCCATCATTATGGTGGAATTATGGTGCTGGAATACGGTGGCAATGCTGGAATACGGTGTATGCTGGCGGTGATGGATGCTGGAAACGAATGGAGCGCAAAACGGCTCTAAACCGTCAGGTCCATCGTCCCTAGGTGCCATACCTAATAATTGCATAGAAAACAATGAAGAAAGCAGGAGAGCAAAAACAAAAAAAAACGCTTGAAAAAAAAAAGCCTGTCGCCACGAGGAGTCGAACGTGGCACCTTCGGATCCTGAGCCAAGCACTTTACCACTTCGCCACGCTGAAACTTGTTTTGAGGGACACAGAACGACTAGTCAACACTACCACACCGTTTAACTTCAGCGTTGTATGTCGCATACTCGAGAGAGACACCATCTTCCCCTCCTACTAAAATTTGCATACTTATTAAACATAAGAAAACAGTTGCCAGTAACGAATGGCATGTCAATAATGGCAACAGCACTAAATTTCTGTTACAATTCACAACATAACTAAAAAGTATATATTAACATATCAACCGGCTGTTACTGCCTAGATTAATATATCAGTTTCTCGCTCGTTCGAAAGGGAATCATGTGCAGAGGCTTCGTGTCGACTCTAAGTTCGTTCGAGAAATACGCGCGCACAATTGATCGAATACTGTGATGTATTTTCGCGCAACGAGCGCGGCCGTGCCAGCGCACTGATCTGTGTAGCTATCGTTAAGTACAACTACATAACCGCTAGGCCAAAAAATAATGCAGTGCGCGGGAAATATATGTCATCATGTTAGTTCAGTAAGGCGTACGAATTCACAAATATGTGTTCTCGCATACGGGCCAGAGAAGTGCCGGCGAGAGTGACCAGCGGCTATCGGTGACCGGAGGCGTTTGCTGGAAGCGTGTCGCATCTATGTTCATCGCTTCTTATGCGGACGCCTTACACAAGAAAAAACGCTTCATTTAGGTTAACCGATGTCACAGATGAGCTGGAAAGTCATTCCTACTCGTCGGAATCGTGTATCCTGCAACCTAGAAGCGCCGATGACACGTAGGCGGACTCAGTCGGTACGCTAGGCCTAAACTTTGGTGGAAATCATGGTGGTAGAATAGGATGGTGGAAGTCACACTTGGTGCGGCTTATATCGACGCATGCCGAACGTAAGATTGTGCATTTTAGCTTCGCACGCATTTTCGCTGTTACCTTAAAGTGCAGCTGAGGTAATGAGTGCAAGAATTTCCAGAGCGGCGTTTCTAGCGTGGCGATATCAAGTGGCGGCTGTTTCCTGGTCAACCCGTTGTATTTTGAAAAGTGTAATTTACTTCTACAATTGCGCGGCGATGTAACACATTTACCGTCGCTGTTCACACGGATACCTGTAGACACATAAACATCACAATACAGCACCACATCACGGTTGTCAAACTAGGTACGCGATAAACATGTAAACATTCGCGGATTCTGCGCTCTGTGACGGTATTGACACCGCATGAATAAAAAAAAGTGTGCTAGAAAGCATAATGATCGGCGCTAGCTTATTTGGACTGCAATCACATTTGTCTACACATTCGAGGGGGAAACGTTGAAAATAACAGTGATTTCACGTACTGTGCCACGTGCATTTCCATCATGCCACCATCATCCACCGTGTTTCCACTATGCCACCGTCATCCAGCTTGTTCACCAAGCCATCCACCAAAACATATTTTGCATCGCCACCATCAGCCAGCATTTTCCACTGTCACCACCATTGGCTCGCCACCACCACCACTATCTGCCACCATTTTTTCCACTCTCGCCATCATCAGCCATTATGACCACCAAAGCTTCCAGCTTATCCACTATTATTTCCACCACATCCACTATTGTTTCCACCATATCCAGCAACGATTCCAGTATCCACCAACCAAGGATTTTCAATAGGGGAGGCGGCTTTAAAAACCCAAGCCTCGCTCAAAGCATTGATCAATATTAAAATATAGCTCTTAGACGCTAGCCTGGCTATCGCACCGCGTCACTGCGTTCCGCGATCGCCTTGCAAGCAATCACGGCCGGGCTAGAGGAAACACACGACGCGCGTTGCGTTTCTTTTCGCGTTCCACGACACTTTACAGGAGTGCATACCGAGTTCCAGCGTTTATTAAAGGGACACTAAAGGGAAATATTAAGTCGACGTTCATTGCTGAAATAGCGGTCCACAAACCTCGTACTGCTGCTTTCGTGCCAAGGAAATGCTTATTTTGAAATAAAATCACGTTTTAGTGGTCCGCATCGCGTTAGCGCACTTCAAATCACCCGCCTAAGCGGAATCTCCGATGTGACTGTTTCCGTGCGCAACGTAGAGATGGTAAAATCGATGAACGATTAATCGATTAATCGGTTAAAGGTGCATGAATAGTCGATTAATCGTAATCGATTTCCGCCTTTCAGCTAATCTAATTATTAGATTAAACTATTCGATCAATCGATTACGGCAACCGCCATCCCCACCCCCCAAAAGCACCCCTTGGCCGGTGCGCAAGAGTGCAAGGCGAGCGATGACGAGACGCAGAACTCGAGCGCGCCTAATCTTTTACAGCGGAAGCTGTTATGAGATCACAACAAGGGTCGTTTCTGCGCCGTAGGTAAGAAGAATAAGAATAATTTTTATTTCAACATCAGATTTTCACAAATACAGATGTTGAGGGCCGTGAACTAAAAGCACAAAACGGCTTGACGAGGCCCATGGTCCCTTGAACTTGGCATCAACGGAAGGCAACATGAACACGAACACGAAGCAGCAACAAATATACTATCGTCCTTTTACCCCCAAAAAACACAAAAACAAACAAAAAGAAAATAATCAAATGTTACATCAAAAGTACACTGTTTTCACATAACGTAATGTCATTGTGCATGTGAAACGCACCTTAACATAAAATGTAACACTATTTTATTACATTGCAGCACATACAATGTAAAGTTTCTGTAGAACATATATTGTCATAATACGAGCAAAAAAATGTGAACAATCATAACGAAAAAAAAATTCACAAGCTAATGAGAATTGTTTAAGTGGTATGGCAATAAGTAGCGTAACATCTGTTTACCGTAGTTAGTGCGTGTGCGTGGAAGTTCCCATTCTTTTGTAAGGCGAGTCATGCGTAGCTTTTTATTTTCTTTTAGACAAGGAAAGGTTGCGTAAGAAATTGTTCTTTTTAGCGACACCAGCATGATAGCGTTTAAACAGCGTCTTTTCGTATAGTGATGGAAGTGGAACTAAGTTTAATTTAAGAAAGAATGGTTCAGTGTGACTGTTTCGTGGCGCGTTCATGATAGCACGGATCGCTTTTTTCTGGATCACATGAAGATTTTTTATGTTCGCCAGTGTCGTCGTAGCCCACACTAAGTAGCAGTAATTTATATGCGATGCAAATAGGCTGTTATGAATAAGGAGCTTAATATCTTTTGGCAAGTAGTATTTGTATGTATTGAGTATACCGCACACCCGTGAAATTTTACCTGCGACTAGTTCAGTGTGCTTATTCCAGGACAGGTGCTCCTCAAACAAAACACCGAGACTCTTTACAGAAGGCACTATTTCAATAGATGAATTTTCATATTGTAAACCAGTCTGAGCGTCCATCCTTCGGTTTCTGGGTCTGAACAAAACAGCCTTTGTTTTAACAACATTTATTTTAAGAGAATTGTCAGCACTCCATGATGATAGTATCGATAATGTGTGATTGGCATCTTTTATTGCATCAGCAGCATCACGTGCGGTGAAAAGTAGCGTAGTGTCGTCTGCATATATTATAAATCTTGCGGACTTCTCAATTCTTACAATGTCATTAATATACAGGCAGAACAAAAGCGGCCCCAGAATGCTGCCCTGCGGAACACCGGCACTTAACGCCTTAAAATCTGAGGTGTGTTGGTTAATGTATACCTGTTGTTGGCGATGTTTCAGGTACGAAGTGAGCAGGTGCCAGAAACACCCCACGAAAACCATAATGACTCAACTTTTTCAGCAAAGTAGAATGATTTATATTATCGAAAGCTTTCGAATAGTCCACGAATACGCCTAATGTACACATTTCGAGCTCGAAAGACTGCAATATAATTTCTTTCTGCGACAAGAGAGCGTCTTCAGTAGAAAATCCTTTTCTGAACCCGAACTGCCTGTCTGTTATAATCTGATGTTTTTCAATAAAAGTAACCTTTCTATTATATATTAGCTTCTCCAGACCTTTAGAAAATACTGGTAGAAGGGATATTGGCCTATAATTGGAGAGCTCATTAGCGTCGCCACCTTTGTGTAAAACGATTACTTTCGCCTTCTGTAATTCCTCTGGGAAATGTCCATGCGAGAAAACAAGGTTAAAAACGTGTTCTAATATGGGCGCTATTATGTACAAGACTTCCTTTACCGGTCTTATCTGGAAGCCATTGGTGTCAGAAGAGTTACTGTTTTTAAGTGACATAAATGCATGAATTATTTCATTTGCGCAAGTTGGAGCAAGAAATGCACTGTCTTTTAGTGGTACACCCAGGTACTGTAGACAATGGGGGGCTGTGGCTGTTGGCGCTTGACAGAGAGGTAAAATAATTATTAAATGTGTTTGCTAAATGCACTCCACAAATCGTTTGACCATTTGAAATGATCTCTGAAAGATCCGCATTTCCATCGGCTTTGCGACCTAGGCTTTGCGACCTAGAAGGTGTCCGCCGCCGCCGGCGGTGTCCGTAACCAATATCGCACAAAATAAGAAAAACAATTAAATAAATAAAAATGCACCTATAAAAGAACGGGTAATCGAACCCGGGTCCTCTGCGTGGCAGCCCCGCACTCTACCACTGAGCTACCCCGCTGCTTGAAACTGCGGTGCAAACTGACCCTATGCAGCCTTCATGTCGGGTAAAGAATCGCGTTGACGTGTGTTGTAAAGTGTTTTAGAGCAGTAAATTAAGAACCAGGCGTCACACAATGCGAATTGCGTAACGAGTGGGTTGTTCAATGCTCCAACCCATTACAGAATTACATTACAAAAGCATGAGGCATAATTCCTTCATCGTCGTCAGCCACAGCATCAACAAAGTGCACATAATGCGTCATAAGGGTGTAGCGGGAACCGCGCTTTTCCCAAGAATGGCGAATAGTGGCATAGCATACGCTTCCCCACTACACAAAAATTGTGATGATTTATGGCGTTGTGGGTACCATCCAACTGCGCTTGTAGTAGTTGCCCCAATAGTCTTTAAAAAAGGTTCATAAACGTCGCTCTCCCAGCTTTCGCTGTGACTGTGCTGCGCGTTCTGCGCAGGACTGGCGGTTTTTCACTACAGCGCATATTTATACGCTAGTTGAACGAGCCCAAAGCCGTCTGCGGCCCTACCCCATAGAGGCAGAAATGAACTCGGCCTGGTCACCGTCGCCTACGGCGTCGACCTCCAAGCTCGGACAAGAGATGGCCCCACCCCGACAAGGCAGAAATGCTCTTGCGCGTTTCTTCCGCTCACAGCTTACTGAATTCACCTCTCGCACCCCTTTCTTCTGTCGTGCGCTGTTTAACCGTCGGCAAAGCACACATGGTGCTTACTTTCTATATTACGTTATTATTACAATTTGGTGTATATACTGTTTCCTTTCTTTTGTTTTAATGGCAAGCAGTCGCAAGACGAGCACGGTGTAGACGTTGTTCACAGAAGATTCGAAAACGACGACATCGATGTGTGATAAAGATGCGAAGCAGTAGTTGAAGCCAACGACGGAAACTCTTAAAGGGACAGTAAAGAGAAACAATGACTTGGTTATATGTTTCATTATCATGTGGTCAATATTAGCGGAGAAAATCAAGGTTGACGTTTCATTTTTAAATCTCGTGCCGTAGTCTCCGCGCGTGACGTCAAAACTTTGAAAATGTATTTTTCGTATTTTCGTGACATTGGCTCGATGAAATTTTCTGAAAGTTCGTACGTTAGGTCTATGGTACTCACAGATGACAATGTACATCAATTTTATCTATTAGAAGCAGTGTAGGACCCAGTAGACGCCTTCAAAATTTATGACATCATGGTGTTTGGTGCGGGATTCTCAAGCGGGCATCTCCACCCGCATTTTCTTTTCGCGTGTCTTCTCGCTTAACAAACGTCGTGTCGCGGCTGGAGTGGTGTTTTCGGGATTGCGAAATTGTACTTTACTAATACGCGAGAAATCGTTCTGCTCTTTAGTGTCCCTTTAAGATATCAGCTGCTTCACGCCAACTTTATTAATGTACCAAGAGTCATCCTCCAAAGAAAAACGGTCATAGCTAAAATTACAATGTTGAGGACCACGTTCCCGAAGTCGCCACTACATGAGATTCATATAGTGTTTTTTATTTATTTATTTTTGGATGGCGTTCATAAAGCGCGCACCGCTTAGCGTAACATATGGGGTAAGTTATCAGTATCTCGCTACTTAGCCAAGAGCCTTTGTGTGCCTTATCTTGAATATCAAGTCGCTCTTCAATTACACAAGCGATGCTTATGTTTCAAAATGATGGACTGTTGGTAATTCATATTCGTTGAAAAAGTTTGATGCCCTTCTCAGAATCACTTCCTTGTCCTAGTGTTTTCAGCGCTTTGGCTTCATTGAGTGAAATCAGCAAGGCGGTGCTTCAATACTCAACAGAGCAGTTCATTGTTAAATGCGAAGTATTTCTTTGCGTACTGTAAACGCTTTTGCGTTTCTATCTACGTATATATCTATCTATCTAGCCGCCTACGTCTGGGTGCTCTCGTGATCACCTCCTTAACTTGGTGTAGATCAAAAATTTGTATGGGAGGGCAAGAGGTATTGACGAATATGTCTGGCTGGTCATGACATGGATAACATGAAAATCCTGTCGCACACTTTGTCAAACCCTTTCCTGCAGACACGTGTGGCACATACCCGTACACCACGGGCCACGGTAAGCGGGCATGCACCACAGATGTTTCACAATTTATATCGACCCAGGAACGGCAAGGAGCGACATAAGCAATTTAAATGCGAGAGCATTAAGAAAAACTGACCTCAGCAGCGTTGACCCGACGAATGCAAATAATAAATATCAGTGTCCCAGCAGGAATCGAACCCAGGCAATCTGCGTGGCAATCAAGTATTCTACCACAGTGCGACACCAGGTCTCGGAACTGCTTTTCAAAAAGACAATATGTAGGCGTAATATTGGTGAAACGTGATTCTTGGTTGTAATCCAGGCTATCCAATTTTATAAACATTACATATGTACTACTATGACGCAGGCGACATGTCGGGTTAACGTCTATTGTATACTTAAGCGCCATCCACTGTAGTTGGTCCACGAAACACTATCCATCCTTGCAAGCACAAGTGCTACATATCAGCTTGCCGCTTATGGTATTGGTAATACTCACGTTTCTGTTGGCATGGTTACGCAACTGTAAAGAACTGGTCATATGAAACATATGCGATTGTTGAACATATGTATCTCCGTACAGTTGTAAATATTTTAAAGACGGTAGTCTTTCTTGGGATACTTAAACGCAAAAATTTTGTCTGTCTGTCTGCCACCCGATTCAGCTAGCTAAAGGGCCAAAGTTTAATTAATTTCTGAACGCACAGGCATCTTGAACTGGTGTTTTCGTTCATATTCGATCAAAAAGCAAATACTACGCATACCTGAGGCGCAACATTAATATCTAAGTATCAGGTCGTGTGTTCTTTTATTAGAAAAACACAGATACCTAATTCTAAAGACCCTAGTGTCTTTTAGGCTGTGCTGAAAATGCGAAGCTGTGCATGAACTGCGACGCTTTGCACGAAAAAGCGCTTTGCCGACGATAAAGTCCAGCCGCTGGCAGTGGCCCTTGGTTCAGCACAAGCTCATGTTTTTCGATGGCGTCCATATCTCGCGCAGCGCCCCCTATTTTATCAATGCCAGCCGGATGCGGCCAATTCAACGTAGAGTAGCGCTGTCTGAGCTCATGTTTTAGATGTGAAGCATCTTATGGCAAAGCTTAATCCGGCGGCTGTGGTGTGCGGCGTGGCCTCTCTTACTGCGCATGCGCAAACCCTTTCAAAAAAATAAAAAACCTCCTTTCCCCCTCTCTCTCTCTTCGAGGCATCCCTCCCCGCGGCAACCAAAACCTCACTGCGCATGCGCCTCCCCTCCTCTCTCCCCTCCTACGCTCCCCCCTCTCTCCTCTAGGCATCCCTGCCCGCGGCGTCTCCACTCCCACTGCACATGCGCGTCCCCCCCCTCTCTCTCTCCTACGCTCCCCCCCCTCTCTCCTCTAGGCAACCCTGCCCGCGGCGTCCACACTCCCACTGCGCACGCGCGCCCCCCTCCTCTCTCTCCTCTCCTACGCTCCCCCCCTCTCTCGCCTCGCGACGCCGATTCAAGCAGCGTCTGCTAGCGAGTTTCTTGGTTGAAAAAACCGACTGCTCGCGCAGCACAACCGTTCACTGGCCACTCCGTATATATGGCAATGGATTTTGACCTGCAAGGTGGGGCCGGTGGGAGATTTCTCCTGTGCGTTGTTGAACAATAAAAATTTGCATCGTGCGCGTTAACTAAAAGTGGACTGCGGGTCTCTGTGTCCAGTCGGAGTCTTCTGTCTCTCATTGCCAATTAGCAGCGAATAGGCATGTTCCAGTAGGAAACACCGCTCCATCACTGCGTGCTTTGCGCCGCCCCAGTTTTCTCTCCTGCGCAACGCTGCAATGAGCGCCAGCGTCAACGCCGCCGCCAATGTAAGCGTTAGCGCCCGCTGCTTCACATCTACATATGGCTCATGTTTTTCGATGGCGTCCATATCTCGCGCAACGCCCCCCCTATTTTATCAATGCCAGCCGGATGCGGCCAATTCAGCGTAGAGTAGGTGCTGTCTGAGGCAAGGCAAAACAAAGGAGTAGTGCCGGCACAAGACTATCGTCTTTCGACGACATTTGCAGCGAAGCACGCAGATACGCGGTCAATTTTTTAATGTCATTTCGTAACGTTTCGCTCAATAAAAAAATTTACAACCCAGTCACATTGCCTCCGAATGCTTCGCATAACGTCCATTCCCATGGTACTTGGGATCTGCCACTTTTTTTTCTGCAAATTTGAGACGTGCGAACGCATAACCTAGTTGCTTATTATGTTTGCGTTCGTTTTCGGCTCCGCGCTGTTTCATCGTGTTTGATCGCACCAACTCAGCTCAGGATTGCCTTTGATAAACTAGCAAGTTTCTTCGCCTGTTGTGTCTATGGCAACTTTCTGGGTGTTTTATTTAACTCTCAAGTCCGCCATGCGGGATCAGTGGTTATAGCGCTCGATTGCTGACCCGAAGGTTGCGAGGTTCGAAGCCGGGTGCGGCGGTCGCATTTCGATGCAGGCGAAATGCTAGAGGCCCGCGTACAGTACGATGTCAGTGCATCTTAAAGAACACCAGATAGTCGATATTTCAGAAGCCCTCCACTTCGGCGTCCCTCATAATCACATCGTGGTTTTGGTATATCAAACACCATATTATAATAATAATAATAATAATAATAATAATTATTATTATTATTATTATTATTATTATTATTATTATTATTACAGATCCGGCTCTACGCAGGATTGAAGATGAGCCCGTAGCGCCGAGCAAAGGCAACGACGAGGCGGAAAAAGCCGGCAGATCCCACGCACTGTGGCAATCGATGTAATGAAGGAGCAAATCATGCTTTACATAATTTCCATGTCATGTTTTACATGTTAGGACCTGTCATTTATGATCGTCATAAGGTCACGTCACGCAATACCAATATTGGTGTATATCAAGCTAGCGAACTGGACGCAAACGCACCATGAGCGTGGCATGTAAATGGCGTTGTAGATGACATGCATACCAAGATTTTCATGTTACCACCTGTCATTTGTGTTCGTCGTACAGTCATGTCACTCAATACAATATTTGGTGTATATCAAGCTAACGAAACAGCCGCGAGCGCGCCATGAGCGTGGCATGGAAATCATACTTTTCATGACAAGTTAGTCATGATTTTCATGATATGACCAGCCATTTATGTTCGTCATATATTCATTTTATGCCATGCCAAGTTTTGTATAAATCACATTAACGATACGGCCAGGAGAGCACAAAGTCGTAGGCGGCTAGAGAGATAGATAGCTAGATAGATACGCGCAATGTCACCGAAGTTCGCTAAGAAATGCTTCGCATTTAATATGTGAAGTACACTTGCGCAGCTGCTGTTCATTTTAACCGGGGGGGGGGGGGGGGGGGGACAAAAACTCATGTGCCTCTGCTTCCCGCAGATGCCTCGTACAGATGTCAAGGCGGAGAAGAATGTAGACCACACAGGCTACATTACTGCAGACGCCAAATGCCATGACAGTGTCACAGCAGCGAATGAAGCAGCCCAGGCCAAGGTGGAGGCACAAGGCAGATGCTCGCAAGGTAAATGCAGCCAAGACGAGAAAGCCATGGAAAAGGTTCCCCAGAAAATGCCGCATGAGAACTTGGTGGAAGAGACTTCAGTCTGAATTTTCATCCTTAGGGAGACTGCACAGCGACAGCTCAAGCTCAAGCTCAGCAAGGTCAACGCGTTCAAAAGCACGAGCATGGCACAAGAGTCCAAAACATCGATGGAAGACCAGGCGCAGGAAGAAATGCGGATGATCCCACCAAGACTGATTTGAAACTATTAGGACTATTGACGAACAGACAGTGCGTACTCGGAATCTGTGGGTTAGTCTCCCTCAGCGTCATGCACCACTGTGGGGGGCGCGGAGGATGTTGGAAATCAAGTAGAAGACGAGGAGTGCTGATATCATCATTAAGGTAAGAATCACTGTTCTAATAAAGAAGAGGTCATCGGGGGGGCTTCATCATGGGGACGGCGGCTTGTCCTTTTTTCAACAGTGGCCACAGATCCTTCAATCCTTGACATCACCCAAAGACGACGTTTCCCCTGTGTCCACTGGGAGAAAGTACGAATTTTCACCAAGGTGCGAATGTGCACATGTGATCTGTAGCGCGCCTGATAGAAAGACTTCGGCCGAGATGAAACACAAACAATGCTTCTCAAACAATGAGATACCCTTTTTAAAGCGCTCATCAAAAATGTCGATTAATCGAATAATCAAGTTAAAACATCGCATCCAAAGCAATTAATCGATTAAAGACTAAATCTACGAACGATTAACGATTAATCGATTAAAAATTTTAATCGACCATCCCTAAAATGGAGTTAATGTGCAACCGTTTTGCAGAAATTATCCAGCTCGGAATAAAGTTGTTAGCCGCAGTAGATAGAAGTGAATTAGTCTCGGCACTCAGAGTTGTAACTTAAAATTCGTCAGCATTAGATTTGCCGGCCATGAAAAAGCCACGAAGAAGCACTTGAAGGTATAAGCTGAAGTTTAAAGCCTGAGGATAGGTGTGGTTGTCAGGCGATAGTGGAACGGCTACGTTCCGGCTGAGAAGGACGCCAACCAGGGGAAAAATGACATGCATCATAGGGAGCCTGCGGTTGCGCGTTCAAAATCACGTAGGTGGCTGCCTGAGGTGCTAGATTCACATCTTGAAGGGAGTACAACGCGGCGGGTCAGTGTTGGGAGCAGCGACGAGCTGAAACTTTTTAGCTGAGGGACCCTGGTGGTTCAGTGGACAGCGGAAGGATTTACAAAAAAGCCCAATCCAAGGATAACTTCATGAAGGTAGCGGTCAATAACCGCGAAAATGACAGAAGTAAGGTGGTCGGCTATAGTTAAGGGCGCAGTACATATGCCGAGAACCACTGGCGAGCCGTCATCGGGCACACGGAACACTTGTGTAGCTGCTGGCGTGAGGACTTCTCTAAGCGTCTACGTAGGCTTGCAGTCATTGCCGATACATTTGCTCCAGTGTCGACAAATGCTTGGATGGTAAGCCGTCTACTCTAACGCCAATTATACTTTATCTCGTGGACAGAACAACTTCTGGTGGCTGCATTTCTTAGTTTTGCGACAGGGTGCAGCCGGAAGCTTAGGGAGACGATAAGCAGCGTGGCTACGGCGCACGAATTTCGTGCAAACGTGCAGGAAGTGAGCGACTGTATCACTAGTTTCTAGAAACCTTGTGAGCGCCGCGGGCTCAACAGGAGGTGAAAGGTGGCGTGTATTATCGTCGAAACGAGTAACATTCTTCGTTGCACGAGGTGCCGAGGACCATGGGTGTCATCAGCAGCGCGCAGTACATGCATTGCGTTGACAGGTGAAACAAATTGGGTAGTCGTCTACAGTTCTCTCCTCAGTCGTATTGAGATAAGGACCGTGTGAGAGGCGTCTGTTTGACGAAATTATAGCAGAGCGGCCTTCGCTTGCTCTGGGGGTGGTGAGAGAACACATAGGTGCTCTTCAATATTTTACAGCTTCTGACATGGGCCACAATGAGTTAAAGAAGGGCTGCAAGACTGGTTTGGGCACCACGGTGATATCTGGGGAGGCGCAAAGCAGGCAGTGATGGAGCAGTGTTTCCGACTGGAACATGCCAATCGCTGCTAATGGGCAATGAGAGACAGAAGACCCCGACTGGACACATAGACTCGCACTCCGCTTTTAGTTAACGAGCACGCTGCGAATTTTTATTGTTCAACAACGCACAGGAGAAATCTCCCACCGGCACCACCTTGGAGGTCAAGATCCATTGCCATATATACGGGGTGGCCAGTGAACGGTTGTGCAGCGCGAGCAGTCGGTTTTTAAATGCGAAGCATTTCTTAGCGAACCTTCGGCGACTTTGAGCGTATCTATCTATCTATCTATCTATCTATCTATCTATCTATCTATCTATCTATCTATCTAGCCGCCTACGACTTTGTGCTCTCCTGGCCGTTTCGTTAATGGGATATATAGCCAAAATTGGTGTGGCATAACATGACTGTATGACGAACATGAATGACTGGTCATATCATGAAAATCATGACTAAATTGTCATGAAAACTATGATTTACATGCCATGGCCATAGTGCTCCTGAGGCCGTTTTCTTAACTTGATATATCCAAAAATTCGTACGGTGAGACATTTCTGCATGGCCAACATAAATGACAGATGGTAATATGAAAATCATGGCCTGCATGTAATGTACAACATGATTTACATGCCACGCTCATGGCACGCTGACGGCCGTTTCGCTAGCTTGATATACACCAAATTTGGTATTGCGTAACGTGACTACATGACGAACATAAATGCCAAGTGGTAATACGGAAATCATGACATGTCATGTGCAACATGACTTGCATGCCACGCTCATGACACTCTCGTGGTCCTTTCGCTAGATTGATATACACCAAGTTTGGTATTGAGGGACGTGACTGTATGACGAGCATAAATGACAGGTGGTAATATGAAAATCATGACCTGCATGTCATATAGAACATGATTTACATGCCAAGCTCATGGTGCGCTGACGGCCGTTTCGCTAGCTTGATATACACCAAATTTGGTATTGCGTGACGTGACTGTATGACGAAAATAAATGCCAAGTGGTAATATGGAAATCATGACATGTCGTGTGCAACAAGACTTGCATGCCACGCTCATGACACTCTCGTGGCCGTTTCGCTAGCTTGATATACACCAAATTTGGTACTCAGCGACTTGATTGTATGACGAGGATAAATGACAAGTGGTAATGTGCAAATCATGACATGTCAAGTGCAACATGACTTGCATGCCACGCTCATGACGCACTTGTGGCCGTTTCGCCAGCTTGATATACACCAAATTTTAAAATGAAAGCCTTTAATGTCTCATGCTCCGCTCGTCCGTCCGTCCGTCCGTCCGTCCGTCCCTCCAGCCGTGACCTGGCACAGTGCCAGGTGGGCGCCGGGGCGCGCGAACGGATGCCGGTCGCGTTGGACTCTACAGCGCTCGCGCTTTGCTTGCGTAGCGTCGCTGTGTGCAGCGTGTCTAATCCTGCAAGGAAGGAGACGCGCGCATCAGGTTCCATTCTGACCGACCCCGTCTCAGTGGGCACAGGCGTTCGAGGAACACACTTTGGAATTGACAAAGTGTCCGTCAATGTAAACGCTGGAACGCGGCTGGCGTCTGCACGATGCGCAGAGCGCGAGAATACGAACGCATGCGAAACGGAGGCAGATTGGTCTCGCGTCTCGCTGCGATTCGAGGCAAAAAATTAAGCGAACATAAGTGGCAGGTGGTAACACGAAAATTTTGGCACGTATGTCATCTACAGTGCCATTTACCTGCCACGCTCATGGTGCGCTTGCGTCCAGTTCGCTAGCTTGATATACACCAAAATTGGTATTGCGGGATGTGACGATACATCGAACATAAGAGGCAGGTGGCAACATGAAAATCTTGGCATGCATGTCATCTACAATGCCATTTACATGCCACGCTCATGGTGAGCTTGCGTCCAGTTCGCTAGCTTGATATACACCAAAATTTGTACTGCGTGACGTGACTGTATGACGAACACAAATGAAAGGTCGTAACATGTAAATAATGACATCATATTATGTACAGCATGATTTGCGCCTTGCTGGCTGCTTCGCATCACATCGATTTTCACAGTGTGTGGGATCTGCCGGTTTTTTCAACCAATAAACTCGCTAGCAGACGCTGCCTGCGCCGGCGTCGCGAGGCGAGAGAGGGGGGGAGCGTAGGAGAGGAGAGAGAGAGAGGGTGACACGCATGCGCAGTGGGAGTGTGAACGCCGTGGGCAGGGAGCGTAGAGGAGAGAGGGGGGGAGCATAGGAGAGAGAGGGGGGGACGCGCATGCGCAGTGGGAGTGTAGACGCCGCGGGCAGGGATTTCTAGAGGAGAGAGGGGGGAGTGTAAGAGGTCAGAGAGGAGGGGAGGCGCATGCGTAGTGAGGGTGCGGTTGCCGTGGGGAGGGATGCCTAGAGGAGAGAGAGGGGGGAGAGGAGGGTTTTTATTTTTGTTTTTTTAAAGGGTTTGCGCATGCGCAGTTAGGGTGGGCACGCGGCACACCACCACCACCACCACCGGGATTAAGCTTCGCCATAAGATGCTTCACATCTAATAAGCAGTTACGCACTCGGCACATTTTATGACCTGACCAGTGGCATCGGCTTCCCATGGTGAGCTGCTTTATGCGATATAGCCGTCGGTTCCGGGCATGTTCCGGGTTCTCCATTCAGGCACAATCACACTATAGAAGCCAGAAGAAAGAGAAAACTCCACACCAATCGGACAGCCGTATTCGCGCACGTCGAATGCGGTCATTTTTATTGTGCCCCTCCTGCTTGCCGCTGCCGTTTCGTCAGTCATCGAATTGATTACATTTTGCCTGTTACCTGAACTTTTAATTTTGTGGCGAATTCCACTATGACATGCAACACACGGAAAAGAAATTGTTTTTAGAGTTGTTTCACGAGATAGACCATCAGACAAGACACGCGTATGCGCGGGCTTGGCGCCGGCGGAATCGTTCAGCTGTGCAGAATTGATTCATTGGGGCTCCGCTTCACCTTCTGATTTCCAGTCTTCTCGACAGTGTTAATACAGATGAGGCTCTTGAGGAACGCGTGCTGGTAGAGGCTGCGAGCTGTGTCGAGCAGCGTGGATAGTTCCCGATGCGAACCACAACCGACTCCTCGGCCGAAATTTTCAATTAGTGGCCGGATGTTAACATCCCGTGGCCTATATGCTATAGCAGCCATAGCGGTAAAGCATTCGGCTGTCGCATGGAGCTCGGATCATTTTTTTTTGCATCGCGCTCACCGCATGGTTTTACGGCCACGTGAGTGGCGAAAAGTTCAGATTCTTGGTGAGTTTTGCCGCACACCTTCACTTTGATGCCAAGTGTGAATGCGGCTTTAGGGAAGGACACAGGGAAGGTGATGAAGGCAAAATACTTTTTACAGAAATGGCAGCGCATAAGCCCTCAAACGGGCCTGACAGACTGGCTGGCATCTTCATTGCTGTGCGTCATAGGACAATACCTGTTTTGGCTCGCGCCATGAACACCTATCGGGCCCCTAGGTCAGATCAGCTAAGTAGCGTCGCCTCCCGGACCTTTCGCCTAGGACTAAGGAGGAGGATTGGCTACCATTAGGTAGACATCGGCGGTCTCCCAGAGATGCTTGCACCAGCATTGGAATAAGCCCGGCCTTATATTCGTTTGTTTAAAGCCATGACGTAACATACTTTTGTAGAGATCCACATCGCTAGCGCCTGCAGAAGGTCCAAGAAGAATTTATTTATTTATTTGGTTTGCATACATAGAAAACACGAAGACACAGAGGAAATAGGGAGGGAACTGCTGACAACTGCCACCTAGAGGGGCACAACGCCTGCCTGCTCCTTCTGGAAGGGGAAAACACAGAGGAAATGAGGATAGGAGCGAAGAAAAGGAGAGAGAGAAGAGGAAAAAAAAACTAACAACACTGACGTAAACACAAATAAGTAGTCACATGGAATAATGTCTATAAACGCGACGCCAGATCGGTTTTATTTAAGAAAGTTAGCAGGGCTCGATGGGCCTGGTCACGCCTAGTAGCACATCCTCCCAGGGAACAGGCAATCGTCAACGGTCCTGCACCTAAGTGCAATCAGTTCATATTCCTTCGTTAGCAGTGCTCACTGCGCAACGAATGTGGGACACTTTAAAATTATGTGTTCTAGTGTCTCACAGGAGCCAAACGGCGAACATGACGGACTGTCCGCACGTAGTTGACGATATAATCGTTAGCCCACTGATACAGCACCAACTCTTAGCATATATAACAGGGCTATGTCACGACGACGCAATTCACGACCACGAATACGAGGAGGGAACAATCCGCCTGTGACACGCTGGTCGGGGTGCTTCTTTAGAAGATGTCGGCGGATCAGCAGACGAGCGTTGTCAAACAGGCATAACTTTTTTTGGCAGTCATACTCGTTGTGGGCACAACTTGGAAGCGAGGTGATCGGCCTCTTCATTCCCGCTAATACCAACATGTGAAGGTATCCACTGGCAAATGAGGGACACCCCACGAGTAATAAGTTTTTAGGCAGATTTAACGATGATGCACATAATTGGGCCATCGGAGTCTGTTCTCGACAATCTGCAAAGGGCAGCACAAGAGTCTGTAAGTATGATAACCTTCAATGCTCCTAATTCTTGTACGTATTTCAGAGCAACATCAATCGCCGCTAGTTGCGCAGTTTCTGACGAGGATGGATGCGGTATACGAAACACCCGCCGGATGTTTGTCGAAGGGCGAAAGAAAGCTACATAGCCGCTTTGGCGGCCTATTGCGTACAGATGCGTCTGTAAAAACTTGAAGATAATCGTGAAATTTTTCAAATAGGTGCGACTGGGCCAACTGAAATAGTGCCGATACAGGCTGGTCAAACCTTTTGACTATTCCGGGAAGGGCAAGATAAATGGGGAAGATGCATATGTTGCGCTCTTTCGGAGTTGTGAAGGACGTGGAACCTTCTGAACTGCCAGCAATCATGGTAAACAATGCCGCCATTTTCCCGATGCGAGAATTCGGGCACTGAGTGAGGTGATGAATAAGCGCATTACCGTCTGGTGCTCTGTACATGCGCTGGATATGGTGAAGCGCTCTTTTATCAGCCGGCAGCCTCCGGGGCAACTGGTGCGCTTCGGTGAGTATAGGGACAGCAAAATGGAAAGGCGAGCTAGTTGGTACTGATTCACACTGGCGTAATAGTAGCGCAAAAAAGACGAAGACAGGAAAGTGAACAACACAAGAGGGACAGATTGCGCCTCGCGAGATAAACCGAGTATGATTCGGAGGGCAACTCGATGGTCTCGTTCCAGTTGAGACATCAAACTAGGCGGGACGTTCAAAACATGTAAAGCGTACCTCAATCCAGAGAGCACAGCCGACTGATATACTTGTAGCGCTGTCCTCTGGTCGCAGCCAGCGCCCCTACTAGTGAAGGTAGCCACACATTCCATGAGCGACTGTGATTTCCGCCTCACAGAGATAACAGCAGGGCGCCAAAACAGGCGGTTATCGATAATTACGTCCAAGTAACGATGTTATTGTACCCACTCGATTGGTGTGTCTCCGATGTACAGCCGGCTCATGCTTCTTCGAGCACGTTGCCTTGGATGATAAGCAATGGCGGCTGACTTCGCAGGTGAAATCTGTAGACCAATTTCTTCTAGGTATTCTGTAGTCGTATCCAGCACCCTCTGCAAAAATACGCGAAGACCTGGACCCTGCTGTGAAGGATCGCTGATCCCCAGTGCGATGTCGTCAGCTTTGATGGTTATGCCTATTGGGAACTGATATTCTTGAGGTAATCGGCTCGGCAGCCCAGCAAGCACGCTGTTGAAGTGAAGCGGCGATAAAACGCTGCCTCGAGGGACACCGCACCTAAGAGTGCGTGATTCACTCGTTACTCCTCGAACCAGTACTTTCATTTTGCGCTCCGATAGAAAGTTACGCATAAAATTAAACAACCGACCCGAAATTCCCGCAGCCATCAGTGCGAAAACAATCGCCTCATGTGGCACCGAATCAAAGGCTTGTTGTACGTGCAGGAATAGCACATATGCAGAGTGCTTGTTTGCTCCAGCAGCCTCAAGCGATGACGCGAGATCTGCGATGCTATCGATGGTTGAATGATACGAGATACAGTAAAGCATGCATCAATAAACCGATGCAGTCCATTGTCTGCATGAAACCTTTACATTGGCGCAGTCGAGGTCAAGAACCTTGAAATGGGCCATTTCGCCTGTGTGTAGATTGCAGACTAAGAAACACACTGCTCTTTTCGCGTACCCACTGCCAAAAATGTAAATGGTTTTCCCGCATTGACTTGTCTAAAAGATACTGGCAGGTTCAACTCAAACAAGATACTGAAAAATTTACGGCATTGGTCGCTCCTTTCGATATTTGCGAGTACAACAGGCTACCATTTGGATGGAAAAACTCTGGAGCATGGTTTCAAAAGATGATGAGTGGAGTACTGAAGTGCTTCATCGGAATATTTTGTAATGTATATGTCCATGGAGGACTTCTACAGAGAGTCCGTGAGGCACTTAGCGCTGCCAGGATAAAAATCAACATGAAGAAGAGTAATTTCTTCTGCTGGAAAGTCGTCTTTCTGGAAAGACCTCTCGACAGTCGAATCAAGAAGCTGACAGAAGCTTGCTACACACATCGGTTAAGAGTGTTTCTTGGACTCGCAAGCCACTTCCGCGGATTTATAGAAGACTGTGCAAGGAAGGCCAAATGTTTGACTGACCCGGAAAGGCATTCCATTCGTCTGGTCCGAGGAATGCGAGAAGAGCTATCTTGAAGTTGTCGCAGCTATTTCATCTCATCCGGCACTGACACTGCCACACTTTGATTTGCCATTCCAACTATACACAGACACATCTCGCTATGCTGCAGGCGCCATACTTTATCGACGGGACGAAAACAAGGAACCTGGGCGAGAGCTGAAGGTCATCGGCTATTATTGCTACACGTTCACGAACACACAGAAACATTACTGGACAATAGAAAAAAAAAGCTTTAGCTGCCATATTGACCTACAATTTGCGGGGTTCAGCACTGTTCCTTGGTTGCCAGCTGATGAAGGTCTGGGCTTAGTTGGCAGGGTTGCAATGATGGAACACCCCAACACCAAGACCAAACTGCAACAGCAGAACCATAGAAGTACGCTGAAGATGATCTTTGATCGTCGCCACAGCAAAAAGATGCCAGAGACAGACCCCGGGTCCATGATACTAGTTAGAAAAGGACTGGACTAAAAAGCTCCATTCACTGGTCCATCCCTTGTTAAGGGGATATGGTAGGGTAAAGAAGTTATCCTGGTTTCAGCTTGATGTCTTAGGAACTGTTCCATATTTTGTTGTGAAATTTTGCTTGCTTACACCTCTAGAAGCGTAATAGTACAGAGAACCAAGCTAAATAATGTATTTAGTTAGGCGTCCCCTAGCAGCTCTGTGAACGTAGCCTGTCAGTCATTTCCTATGGCTGACTGCGTCCACAAAGTTCTTGCGGACACTCAAATTTACCTGTCCAATAGGATTAACCGTACCTCTCGCTACGCACACCGAGGCATAACTAAGTTAAGCCACAGCCAATATTAGGGACGAAGCACCTTAAGACCTTGCTTTGTCGGCGTGCGGCGGCGTGCACAGTATATGCAAGGTACCCACTATACGCCATGACTATGATAATGACACTGATGACGATGAAGAATAAAAGCGTGAGCACGTACAAGGTACCCAATGATGATGACAACGATGGAACATTCCCTTTCTGCCACGGATGAAAACAAACGTAAGATTTCGTATGAATGGAAACAAACAACCACCAGGGGAACGTGCATAGACCTTGTCTTTGCCAATCTAAAGGCTAGATCCGATCTAAGAACCATTGGCTCTACACTTCACGGACCACAAAGCAGTAATAATGAATGCAAAACAAAATCCACAACCGAACACGGCATACCATTCATGACCAATAATCATTGTATATAACTGTACACCGCTTTGTCACGCAATTGCATGCGTGAGTGGGCAATGTCACGGGTGATGTACAGTAACACCGAACGACCCACCTGCTGCACCCACTCATCATTTACTTCGTCGAGGTGCGCTGATTTTTTTCTCTTTTCAGTTGTTTCATTGAGCTAGTGGGTATATATATATATATATATATATATATATATATATATATATATATATATATATATATATATATATATATATATATATATATATATATATATATATATATATATATTGTGACGACGAAGAGCGACACTGGGGCTGGGCGCGCGGGGATCGAAGGAAAAGAGAGAAAGACGAAGACCAGATTAGAACAGCTGGCCCAGGAACGGGTGCTGTGTCTGTCTCGTTCTTTACAATGGCGCAGTTCGACAAGTGAACCTTGCGGCTGAAGCCACCTCTACGTGCTCCTGGGTCGTCGGCGTTGCGGGTCTCTACGTCTGAGGAACGCCGTCCACGCTTCCTCGACAATGGACACCAGGACCCTGCTACGGCCGGAAGCACGTACGCCACCATTCGAGGACGGCGGCCCAGGCCTCCTCGGTGGCCCAAAGACAGCCATATCCCGGCGTCGGCAGGACAGCGCACAGCCTTCTGTGGCCCGGGAATGCCGTTCAGTCTTCTCCTTGCGACACCTTCTCGCCCTGGACTCATGCAACGTATGAGCCTCCAAGGGAGGCCGTCCAGGCTTCCTTGGCCGTGGATCACGCTGCCGTGAGTGCTTAACACTGCATACTCCGCGGACGCGAATCCTGGCTATGCGGGCGCCTCACCCGACAGCGTCGCGGAGCTCATGCGTGCCATCACGCAAATGACGCAACAGCTCGACCGCTTGACGTCGTTGAGCTCCTGCTTCCGGCCTGCCAACTTACCACCTCCGGCTATTTCGGAACTTCCGGAATTTTCCGGTTTGCAGGACAATGCCGACGCTTGGGTACAGATGGTCAATGCACTCGGCTCGCGTCATGCCTGGCCTGACGATCATAAATGGCTCGTTGCCATAGACCGTCTCCGAGGGGCAGCCAAGGCGTGGCACAACTACGACGGCGTCAAGCGACAGTCATGGCCGGAATGGTGTGCAGCTCTGATTGCTGCTTTCGGCCCGATTCACTATGACGCCACCGACGATTCTTACACGTCATTGACCGAGGGCGAAGCTCGAGAAGGCCATCTCCTCGAGGCTGGAACTGCAGACTGCTGCTCACCAGCAGACAGCTTCGCAGCTTGCCCCGGTGTAAGCACCGGACTGAGGCCGTGCTCACCACTTCGTGTCTCGTACTCTGTATACGTGGCGGACACGAGACCGTTGCTACCAGAGGCCGAGACCTCCCTGCATCTTCAGAAGTCGTTGACGCTGCCCTCGAGGACGTCTTCGCTCGGAGACATGAAGTGGCCTGTTCCTATCCCACCGTCGTTCCAGGTAACAGGTCAGCCAACGAATTTTAATAACTGGATGAATGCTACACCACTGGCGGCGGCTGACAACACTTTTCATTCGTCGAGCTCGGAAATGCCACTCCCAAGTTCAGCATTGTCACAGCACACAGAGGCTACGGCTCCGCTCGCACCTGATGCGTCATACCGGGACACTGACTTACCGACGAATATCAAGAGCGAGAGGCTTCGTCAGCCGTTGATGCAACATCCTCGTTTGTCAGCGCAGGCATGGGAGACACAAGGAGGCGCCGATTCTATGCTGAGCGATGTCCCGGTCAATGACTTGCAGATAAAAGAACGCCTTATCCTCACAAACAACCTTCCCATACCGCGTGAGCCTCCTCCTGACGACATCGCTTCCGACTTCGGTGACGTCAACGAAGCCATGACGACGAGCATGGCTGAAGTCATTGTTAGCCGAGGACTGGCCACGCAGCACAAGAATATTTCATATGACACGGCTGCTGACCCCTGTTGGCGTGACCTCGTGCAGCAAGACAGCTACGTGCAGCAAAGACAGCCGTCAGCGAGACCTACGACTTCGATGGCACAGCCAATGGCAGGCCGCCAGAGTCGCCACCGGCAGCTTTCCATGCCGCATGCCAGCGTGGCCAGAAACATCGATCGCAACGAGAAAGCCGATTTGGCACGCCACAGTACGCTGAGGCTTCTCAAGCCAAGTCGCAACGTGGCCAGGACCGACCATCGTGGTGGAGCCAGTGCCGCCCACCGGAGGCACTTCCGGGCAGGTCTCCCGGACCGACCGCTCCGATGCAGCCAACACCGCCCACCGGAGACGCTTCTCGCAGATCTGCCATCCTTTTTGCACAGTGGTCGGGGCCGACCACCACGATGCAGCCAACCCCGCCCACCTGAAGCATTATCGGCCGCTCCGCTCACCTCGCAGTCATGGCCGAGTGTGACGACGAAGAGCGACACTGGGGCTGGGCGCGCGGGGATCGAAGGAAAAGGAGAGAAAGACGAAGACCAGATTAGAACAGCCGGCCCAGGAACGGGTGCTGTGTCTGTCTCGTTCTTTACAATATATATATATATATATATATATATATATATATCCTGCCGGTGGCAAGTTATCTTTTCGTCCACTTTCATTTCTTCACATTTACATTACAATTACTTCTAATAGCTTCCCCTATACTTTCCTTGGCATCTTTGTCTGTTAGTTCTCATTAATACTATGTTTAACAAAGCAAACGAGCCCTTGGGTTTACAATTCCTTCCTTCATTCATAACGAGGGTCTCGTTCTGGCAGACTTGATGCCTTCAGGTGGTATGCGAGGGATTACTAGTCAGCTGCCCTCTCGTAATAATATCACGTACTACGTGACGCCTACAGGCAAAAAAGGGTGTTCCACACTCGCCGTAATGGCAAAAGACGGCGCTGACTGACGCTCCCACGTATAAGTACACATATATACCCCATAAAGTGGACGGGGAGATGACCGCCACCGTAGCTCAGTGGTAGAGCATCGGACGCGTTATTCGAAGGTCGCAGGTTCGGATCCTGCCGGTGGCAAGTTATCTTTTCGTCCACTTTCATTTCTTCACATTTACATTACAATTACTTCTAATAGCTTCCCCTATACTTTCCTTGGCATCTTTGTCTGTTAGTTCTCATTAATACTATGTTTAACAAAGCAAACGAGCCCTTAAGTTTACAATTCCTTCCTTCATTCATAACGAGGGTCTCGTTCTGGCAGACTTGATGCCTTCAGGTGGTATGCGAGGGATTACTAGTCAGCTGCCCTCTCGTAATAAGATCACGTACTACGTGACGCCTACAGGCAAAAAAGGGTGTTCCACACTCGCCGTAATGGCAAAAGACGGCGCTGACTGACGCTCCCACGTTTAAGTACACATATATACCCCATAAAGTGGACGGGGAGATGACCGCCACCGTAGCTCAGTGGTAGAGCATCGGACGCGTTATTCGAAGGTCGCAGGTTCGGATCCTGCCGGTGGCAAGTTATCTTTTCGTCCACTTTCATTTCTTCACATTTACATTACAATTACTTCTAATAGCTTCCCCTATACTTTCCTTGGCATCTTTGTCTGTTAGTTCTCATTAATACTATGTTTAACAAAGCAAACGAGCCCTTAAGTTTACAATTCCTTCCTTCATTCATAACGAGGGTCTCGTTCTGGCAGACTTGATGCCTTCAGGTGGTATGCGAGGGATTACTAGTCAGCTGCCCTCTCGTAATAAGATCACGTACTACGTGACGCCTACAGGCAAAAAAGGGTGTTCCACACTCGCCGTAATGGCAAAAGACGGCGCTGACTGACGCTCCCACGTTTAAGTACACATATATACCCCATAAAGTGGACGGGGAGATGACCGCCACCGTAGCTCAGTGGTAGAGCATCGGACGCGTTATTCGAAGGTCGCAGGCTCGGATCCTGCCGGTGGCAAGTTATCTTTTCGTCCACTTTCATTTCTTCACATTTACATTACAATTACTTCTAATAGCTTCCCCTATACTTTCCTTGGCATCTTTGTCTGTTAGTTCTCATTAATACTATGTTTAACAAAGCAAACGAGCCCTTAAGTTTACAATTCCTTCCTTCGTTCATAACGAGGGTCTCGTTCTGGCAGACTTGATGCCTTCAGGTGGTATGCGAGGGATTACTAGTCAGCTGCCCTCTCGTAATAAGATCACGTACTACGTGACGCCTACAGGCAAAAAAGGGTGTTCCACACTCGCCGTAATGGCAAAAGACGGCGCTGACTGACGCTCCCATGTTTAAGTACACATATATACCCCATAAAGTGGACGGGGAGATGACCGCCACCGTAGCTCAGTGGTAGAGCATCGGACGCGTTATTCGAAGGTCGCAGGTTCGGATCCTGCCGGTGGCAAGTTATCTTTTCGTCCACTTTCATTTCTTCACATTTACATTACAATTACTTCTAATAGCTTCCCCTATACTTTCCTTGGCATCTTTGTCTGTTAGTTCTCATTAATACTATGTTTAACAAAGCAAACGAGCCCTTAAGTTTACAATTCCTTCCTTCATTCATAACGAGGGTCTCGTTCTGGCAGACTTGATGCCTTCAGGTGGTATGCGAGGGATTACTAGTCAGCTGCCCTCTCGTAATAAGATCACGTACTACGTGACGCCTACAGGCAAAAAAGGGTGTTCCACACTCGCCGTAATGGCAAAAGACGGCGCTGACTGACGCTCCCACGTTTAAGTACACATATATACCCCATAAAGTGGACGGGGAGATGACCGCCACCGTAGCTCAGTGGTAGAGCATCGGACGCGTTATTCGAAGGTCGCAGGTTCGGATCCTGCCGGTGGCAAGTTATCTTTTCGTCCACTTTCATTTCTTCACATTTACATTACAATTACTTCTAATAGCTTCCCCTATACTTTCCTTGGCATCTTTGTCTGTTAGTTCTCATTAATACTATGTTTAACAAAGCAAACGAGCCCTTAAGTTTACAATTCCTTCCTTCATTCATAACGAGGGTCTCGTTCTGGCAGACTTGATGCCTTCAGGTGGTATGCGAGGGATTACTAGTCAGCTGCCCTCTCGTAATAAGATCACGTACTACGTGACGCCTACAGGCAAAAAAGGGTGTTCCACACTCGCCGTAATGGCAAAAGACGGCGCTGACTGACGCTCCCACGTTTAAGTACACATATATACCCCATAAAGTGGACGGGGAGATGACCGCCACCGTAGCTCAGTGGTAGAGCATCGGACGCGTTATTCGAAGGTCGCAGGCTCGGATCCTGCCGGTGGCAAGTTATCTTTTCGTCCACTTTCATTTCTTCACATTTACATTACAATTACTTCTAATAGCTTCCCCTATACTTTCCTTGGCATCTTTGTCTGTTAGTTCTCATTAATACTATGTTTAACAAAGCAAACGAGCCCTTAAGTTTACAATTCCTTCCTTCGTTCATAACGAGGGTCTCGTTCTGGCAGACTTGATGCCTTCAGGTGGTATGCGAGGGATTACTAGTCAGCTGCCCTCTCGTAATAAGATCACGTACTACGTGACGCCTACAGGCAAAAAAGGGTGTTCCACACTCGCCGTAATGGCAAAAGACGGCGCTGACTGACGCTCCCACGTTTAAGTACACATATATACCCCATAAAGTGGACGGGGAGATGACCGCCACCGTAGCTCAGTGGTAGAGCATCGGACGCGTTATTCGAAGGTCGCAGGTTCGGATCCTGCCGGTGGCAAGTTATCTTTTCGTCCACTTTCATTTCTTCACATTTACATTACAATTACTTCTAATAGCTTCCCCTATACTTTCCTTGGCATCTTTGTCTGTTAGTTCTCATTAATACTATGTTTAACAAAGCAAACGAGCCCTTAAGTTTACAATTCCTTCCTTCATTCATAACGAGGGTCTCGTTCTGGCAGACTTGATGCCTTCAGGTGGTATGCGAGGGATTACTAGTCAGCTGCCCTCTCGTAATAAGATCACGTACTACGTGACGCCTACAGGCAAAAAAGGGTGTTCCACACTCGCCGTAATGGCAAAAGACGGCGCTGACTGACGCTCCCACGTTTAAGTACACATATATACCCCATAAAGTGGACGGGGAGATGACCGCCACCGTAGCTCAGTGGTAGAGCATCGGACGCGTTATCCGAAGGTCGCAGGTTCGGATCCTGCCGGTGGCAAGTTATCTTTTCGTCCACTTTCATTTCTTCACATTTACATTACAATTACTTCTAATAGCTTCCCCTATACTTTCCTTGGCATCTTTGTCTGTTAGTTCTCATTAATACTATGTTTAACAAAGCAAACGAGCCCTTAAGTTTACAATTCCTTCCTTCATTCATAACGAGGGTCTCGTTCTGGCAGACTTGATGCCTTCAGGTGGTATGCGAGGGATTACTAGTCAGCTGCCCTCTCGTAATAAGATCACGTACTACGTGACGCCTACAGGCAAAAAAGGGTGTTCCACACTCGCCGTAATGGCAAAAGACGGCGCTGACTGACGCTCCCACGTTTAAGTACACATATATACCCCATAAAGTGGACGGGGAGATGACCGCCACCGTAGCTCAGTGGTAGAGCATCGGACGCGTTATTCGAAGGTCGCAGGTTCGGATCCTGCCGGTGGCAAGTTATCTTTTCGTCCACTTTCATTTCTTCACATTTACATTACAATTACTTCTAATAGCTTCCCCTATACTTTCCTTGGCATCTTTGTCTGTTAGTTCTCATTAATACTATGTTTAACAAAGCAAACGAGCCCTTAAGTTTACAATTCCTTCCTTTATATATATATATATATATATATATATATATATATGGGTTATAGCACAACGGAAGCGTTGTCAACAAGGATATAAATATTTATTTAGTTCCCAACAGTTTCGGGAGGGGACCTCCCTTCGTCAGGGGTTGAGTTAAATATATATATATATATATATATATATATATATATATATATATATATATATGCGCGAAGTGCAACAAACAAATACATCTGGTTGCTAGCCAGCACTGTGACTGGTTTCCCTTATTCGCCCTACCTTCTTAGCACTCTTTTTCTACTCGTACTTTCCGGCCAAATGCATCGTAAAATTACTTGTAACGGGTGCGTTCAATTCTTCATCTCCATGGCGAAGGGTTTTTTGAGAAATAATTGGTCTCTGACTTCATGGTGCCTGAAAAGCCCTTTGTATTAAGTGACTGATATAACGGACGTAGTCGGGCGAGATAGTTCAACACGCGTTCATTGTCAAGTGACGGCTGCATGTTTCGAGACACAAGCGGCAACACACTCCCCCGGCTAGGATCTGTCATACGCCACAAAACAATTCTTTTCCCGCTAAGTTTACAATCAATATTGTCGATATCCATGTGGAGGAACATACTCGCAGGGGCAGAAAGAGGAAGTAAGATGCCTTGTCTCACTTTACTCGGACCAGCTATTCTATAGGCTGGTGTTTACAATGTGAGTTTACTGGGCCCAAATTGCATTTCGTGCATTTTTAATAAACCTAATATTGCTCAAAACTGGCCCTGCACTTACGGCACGTTCCTAAAATAATTGAAGGTTGTGAATGTAACAACTGAAAGCCCCTACTAGTGGGCCCCTATTTCGGCAAATATAGTCATTGAAGCTAAATAATCAGTTTGTTTTGTTGAGCCTAAAAAACAGTCCGCCGTAAAGCTTACATAACGAAGATGTCTCTTGTTACGGAGGTGAAATGGCAGTTGCAAGCTGAACGCATAATTAATAATTTCGTCACTTACCACTACCTGCTACGAGTCAGCCGGCTTTCATTTTTTTTTCGAACGAAAGACGGTCAGAAACACACACTGGCTTTCGAATTGCCTCCAAATTTTATTAGTTTATACCAATTTTTCGTGCCCCGCCAACGCATTCTTCACACGCAGGCATTGGCGTCCTGTGGAAGCCCTTGCCATTTTCGTTTCCTGTCATCAAACGCCCACAGCGTGCACTCTGCAAAAAAAGGAGAAAGAGCATTAAAGAGTCGTCAGAAATTACATTAGCGAAAGCAGCAGGTACGCTGTGCCACCTCATCCATACCTTTTATCATGCATGTATTTACTACGACAGGCAACCGGAAACATTTTTGGTTACAAGATCACAGGCCGTAAAATCCTCATCAATGGACTATTAAAGCGACACCTTTGGGCTCACAGTAAATTTCTCAGATTTCAGATTACCAATATATAGATAGCCTACGTGAGCTGCAGCTGCTTTAATGAAGAATTAGCTTGTAGAAACCTAATTTCTTCATTAGAGCTATCGCGAACTTGGATTCGTACATATGATAATTGACTACTTTGTACACTTGTAGTGAGTTTATTAATGACGGATTTCATTTTTCACAGTGTAATGTCTTAAGCAAAGGCGAGTAATCAATTTTCATATCAGCAGAAGGCACTGAAAAAGGCGTTTGTTTCCGCAATTTTTTTATGAGCAATTATCCGCGCAAAATAGCCGTACCGAAAAGGTTGGACAACATACCTCGACTACACAGATACGCAAGAACCTGCGTTTGGCAATGTAGCTCTTACATACAATTTGCCAATCTGCTTATGATTGGAATTAAGGTAATCAGTGATTGCAAGGCAGCGCCACATTGACGCATAAAAAGCTAGCATTTGTTGCACGCGTATTCAGTTCGATTCGTGGTAATCTGTAAAACTGTAGACCCTTTTCGTTTGGCTTGAAGTTTTCAATATGGCAGATGCCTGTCGTTCCATATCTTGCCGACTACTTGACAATTATAGCGTTGCTTCAAAATAATGCTACCAAATTTTCTAAGATTTTGACTCTTTAGCAGTTCTGTATGTATAGCATAGCATGGATGGATGAATTAGCAAAGCGATCTAATTCCATTGTCTGACCTTAGTTTTTTTCCGTTAAATTAACCAGCGCACCACAGAAATCTTTGTACGTTTAAACTGCCTGAAAGCCGCCCATGAGTTCGGCGGGACAGTACCAAGTTGAGTCATTCCCTTGTTTTGCAATATTGTTAGTTGTAGGTTGTAGTGATACAGGATAGGAAGTAGAGCATGTGTCCTATCCCAATTTAAGCTGCAGAATGCTTTTAGTGTGAGTTTTCTGGCCGCCTCCAGCTCAACAAGTAATCAAGTGGTGCTATTAACAGAGTTTTCGATAATTCCTGCGAGAATTGGCATTGTAAGCTGATAGGAGTGTCAGTTGTATGTTTCACTGGTAACATATGCAACTTACGGTGCCCAAAGTAGTGCATCTCAAGGACGGCACACGTTTTTTCGTCGGTGTACAGAAAGCGTCCGTTATCGGAATGGTCTGTATCTGCAAGTAAAGACTCCACGATAATTTTCCGGAAAGCTAAATGAAAGAACACGTGCACAGGCTGAATTCTGTCAACGGTATTCGGCCTTGTGGTGATTTTGACTTGGTTTGAGATGACGGGAATTCTATATTTCAAACATAATTTCTCCTTTTCGATATTTTTTCATCTAATAGAGACTGGAGTGCCCTCTTAATAAATAATTCGCCCGCTATTTCAGTATAGAAGTCCTATATATATTTCCAAAATAATGCAAAAGCGTTGAAAAGCCAGTGTTTCAGAAAACGCGGTCTCGGCATCGCTCTCAGCCTCTGCGGCGTTGTCGTGTAATGCGAAGGATAAAACTGAGGGTAAGGGAAATTGAACACAGTCGTTCCGCGTGGTCTAACCAAGGCCATGTCAGTGATTGAAGCTGCTTTGGCAAAAACCCTACACAGGTGTTGCGTCTGGTGAGGACTCATGTTACCACACGCAATACTGCGTGCCAAATAGGTACGATCGCCCCAGAAGTCAGATTATGGGAATCTCGTAAAGAATGCGTGGTATAAAGCCACTCATCCATTATGGAAAGCTAATTCATATTTCATCATCGTGATCATCCACAACATCACAATTTGTGCAACTACGTAGGTACAATTAATGCCATACAAACTCATAGAGGGCATTTAGCTACGTCAGAAAAATGTGAATTATAGCGTAGTGGGTTGCTTCCTAACTTTATTTGCAATAGCTGCCCTAGAAGAGTTATAACAGCAAACGTCACTTGCATAGATGTCCCCTTCCTCATAAAAAACGTGGACCATCTTCCCGAAGGGAACCCTGAGGGGATGGGAAGCAGCAGCGGTGCGCACGGCGTTGACCCGTTTGAAACGGGCGTCATCGCAGATAAACGAGCCGAAAGAGTGTTTCCACTCGACGTGCGGTCAAGCGTTGCGGGCGTTGGAGAGGGTGAAGCGAGAGAGAAGTGACACGTTCAGACAGAGGTGTTGTGAGCGGGCGGAGCAGCCGGCAGCTGCAGGCGCTGCCGCGAGCATTCTGTGGGTGAGGGAGAGAGTGACGTCAGCGCGCACCTGCAAGGGAAGCGTGCGAGGCGAGCGTGACCTACTTGGTAGCGCTCCAACACCTACGGCGAGGGGAACCCGTTGCGGCGCATTCGTACGGACTTACGTAACGTACGGCGTTACACACGTGAGTCAAATAGCTGCTTCCGCACCTAAAAGGGTTGAGGTGTCCACTGGGAGGCGAAGTGTGATATTTGTATCAGAAGGAGACGCTAATGGGGACCTTAATGCTGTCCCATTGCGCTCTTGAATGCTACCTGAAGCCCCATACAAGCTTTTTTCAAGCTTGAAATGCTTTTAGCTCCTGTTCGCCGGTTTCGAGTTACCTTGAGCCAAATGCCAGCGCTGTGGTCCGGGCATATGAAAGAGGCCATCCTAACTTTCAAAAGAAATCATCCGGACATTGTTGCAAGAACAAAAGAAAACATCTGGGTAAGTAGCCAAAAGTTACCATATGCGGTCCTTGGCTGTCAATTCCTCCTACAGAACCACTGTTTGTGCGCTAGCAACGGCCCAAACAATTCACGAAAACGTATTGTCTCCGAGTTGTTAGAGCTGGCTCCCGCTATCGGGGAAGCTACAAGTTCTTGTATACTAAAGTTGTATTGGTAGTTTGCAATTGCATGAGCGCATACCGGCCAGCATGCTCAATCTATTTTAAGCACCGGCCTGTGGGGAGGTGCTTGGCTCGCTATCGCAATAGCTCTTGTAGCGTCCTGCTTTACGAGATACGTCACTCACCAGCGAACAGGAGGGGGAGTAGGCCATCTCAAGTATCGAACTTAAGATCCTGTCTGTGGCCTCTCAGAGGCCCCTTGAAAGAGGGGAGGGGCATGACATCCAGATTCCGACATGGGATGAGCCAGCACCAAGTCATAGGCCTCAACAGGCAGGTTCACACCGGCTAGCCCCTCAGGACCTCAATGAAGTCCTTTCTCTGCATATCTGCTGGTGCTCTTTAGACGCCAATGGTGGGTGAGTTAGCAGCGCGCTGCCAGAGGTAATCGGGGAGGCAATGGCTCGCACTCTGGTTTGCCGCCTTCTTCAAGACATGGCGCCTGGCTGCGCGCGGCACACCAGCCTGGTGTCCTGTCGCGGACGCATGCTTTAGGTAAATCCCTATTAATCTCACATATTGACACGAAAAAAAAAACCGCGTCTATTGGAATTGGTGCACAGAGCAATAGGGGTTCTATGGGATGCTCCTAGGCAAACATGCACAAGTTTGTTGTGGCTAGTATTACATCTAATCAATTTGCTTTGGAATTGTGGCGAATTGTGCCTGTTGGTTGATCCTCTTAACCCTTTCAGACGCCACCTATGAAGAACTGTCTGTAAATGTGTCAAATCGATACAACGGTATGTCAAGGCACTCAATAGAGTACTGCAACAAAAATAATATCATAATATGTTAACGTACGTGTGTTATAGTAACTAATCCTAATTAACATTTCATTAAATAACTATTTGTCCTGAAGTCATTGATGTTTTTTTTTGCTTCATAAATAGATCAAAATCTTAGGCTAGAAATATAGTACAACTTCATTTTTCGTTAAGTCCATTTAGAGCATAGAAAAATTATACTTTTCACATGGCTCTCAGGAAACGGCACGTCGAACGACTCGTCGAACGTGATAGTGCCTTCAGCAAAGTGATTATATGCAAAAGTGCACTGCAAAATGAAGTTAAATGCAGACAAAATTTATTATGAAGCAGGTTCATTTTACCCGAAGCTCGATATATCTCGCTCTTTCATAGCTCCTAGTTGATATAAATAGCAAAAACAGGTGATGTACACAATTGTGTACATAGCGTGTCAAAGGGTTAAACACTTCGTAGCGCAGGCAAAACACACACAAAGAAACGACATCACACAACATACGAGCGCTAACTACCAACAATAGTTTATTGACCATCACATGCGTATATATAACGTGCTCAACACCGTCGGACATGCGCACACTACTTTCTCAGAAAGTACAACTCTTTATCTGAAAGGTGTACAGAGAAGGTGCTGACACATTCTGAACAAAATGAAGATATTTTTTCTGCCTCTATAATCTCGCGAGTGAGCCTATCACTACTTTTGCTGACGACATTACACTGTGCAAAAAGGGGTTCACAGCCACAAGACCCGCAGTGCATTTTCAACCAACCGTCAAGTGTCAATTTCTTTACATTTAGCGCATGCTCCTTCAAACGTTCATTTAGGCTTCGCCCTGTCTACCCTATCTACTTTTTACCACAGGACAGCGGAATGATGTATACTACATTGGTAGCCCAGGCAACAAATGAACTTCTGTACTGCTTTTTCCACCCTCGTTGAACACGAGAGCTCCTCTGATTGCAGAGTTTAATGAGCTTCTGTGGTGCTGAAAACACAATTTTCACTTTTGAGCGACCAGCAATATTTTCCTTAATATTGTGGGGCAGCTTATGAACATAAGACATAACGGCCACTTTTTGCTGTGCATCGGTTAATGCACCATGTGAACGGTTATTCTGCATGCGCATTTTTCGGAGCAAGGCTTCGGCAACTGAGCACTGTTCATGCAAAGGGTAGCCAGCCTGCAACAACCACTCGGACTGGAAGCGAAGGCTTAAGTGCATCTCGTGAGGGCAAGACTTCTCCACTGCATTAAAAAAACATAGATTGACGATGCCCCTCTTGACCAATTTCGAATGGGCTGACGCATACGGCAAAATAGGCTTCTTCCTTCGCGGTTCATAACACCAGCAGGTTTTGTCAGTTTTAAAAGTAGCCTTAGTGTCAGAGAGCTTGAGTGCTGTTAGTAGGCAGCTCATATGTCAATTCAAGTGATTTAAAACAATCTTTAAAAGTCTAAATAAATCGCTTAAATAAATCGCTTAGAATTGGTGCGATGCAGGATCCAATACAGACGCCCTTCTTCTGAAGGTATGGCTTGCCTTTCCACTCTATGTACGTTGATCTGAGATAAAAGGCTAAAAGTTCTAAAAAATTACCGACAGATATACCGGAAGAATTTTGAAAATCTACACAACCTATACAGCCTATGCACTGTTCTACGACAGCGAGCAGTTCGTCGTGAGGTAAGGAGTAAAACAGGTCCTTGACGTCAATCGAAAAGGCACAAAGTTGTTTGTAGCAGTTAGCATCTAAGAACAATAACACTTGATCCGAGTTTTTCAAGAAAATCCGTTCATCAATTTCAAACACCTTAAGTCGCTCTTGTGAAAATAGCGCTATGGATTTTTGCCAAGCATCACGTTCCGAATTGATGACTCTAAATGGCATATTGGTTTTGTGTGTTTTCGCACTGAAAAATACGTCAAGGCAGTCTTTCTGTGTCTTTGACAGGTCACGTAATATCTGGTTAATGCTCAATCTTTTACAAATGTTTTCAGCTTCGGCTTTCACCTTAGACATGGAAACCGTGTCATGACAATAAAAAACTGAAGAGATTGCATCGTCCGCCTTGGCGTCAAATAAAACAGAGGAAACAACAGCAAACCCCCCCTTCCTTGTCGGCTGGCAGGACCGTCAGGGAATTCGCCTCAAGATAAGCCTCGACGCTATTCAGGGGAACCATGGAGTTGCGTTGACTGTGGTGGACCAGAACGTCCACACCTTCAGACACGAAACGTTCCTGCTCCTCTTCAGGGGCTTGACGTGGTACATGTCAAAGAAGGGCAAGCAGCTTGGGTGCCGTAGGACTTGGTTCTACCCCAAATTTTAGTCTCAATTTTCTTGACACTAAGATTACTTTTAAACCTGACAAAACCTGCTGGTGTTATGAACCGCGAAGTAAGAAGCCTATTTTGCCGTATGCGTCAGCGCATTCGAAATTGGTCAAGAGGGGTATCGTCAATCTATGTTTTTTCAATGCAGTAAAGAAGTCTTGCCCTCACGAGATGTACCCAAGCCTTCGCTTCCAGTCCGAGCGGTTGTTACAGGCTGGCTACCCTTTGCATGTACAGTGCTCAGTTGCCGAAGCCTTGATCCGAAAAATGCGCATGCAGAATAACCGTTCACAGGGTGCATCAACCGATGCACAGCAAAAGGTGGCCGTTATGCCTTATGTTCATAGGCTGTCCCACAATATTAAGAAGATTACTCGTCGCTCAAAAGTGAAAATTGTGTTTTCAGCACCGCAGAAGCTCATTAAACTCTGCAATCAGATGAGTTCTCGTGTTCAACGAGGATGTAAAAAGCAGCACAGAAGTTCATTTGTTGCCTCCGCTACCAATGTAGTTCACAGCATTCCGCTGCCTTGTGGTAAACAGTATGTAGGGCAGACAGGGCGATGCCTAAATGAACGTTTGAAGGAGCATGCGCAAAATATAAAGAAATTGGCACGTGACGGTTGGTTGGCAATGCGCTGCGGGTCTTGCGGCTCTGAAAGCCTTTTTTGCACAGTGTACTGTCGTCAGCAAATGTAGTGATATGCTCAATGGCGAGATTATGGAGGCAGAAAAAAATATTTTCATTGGGTTCAGCATGTGTCAGCATCCCCCCCTGTACACCTTTCAGATAAAGAGTTGTACTTTCTGAAAACGTAGTGTACGCATGTGCGACGGTGTTGAGCACGGTATATATACGCATGTGATGGTCAATAAACCTTTGTTGGTAGTTAGCGCTCGTATGTTGTCTGGTGTCGTTTCTTTGTGTCTGTTTTTCCTGCGCTACGAAGAGTGCAATACAATTTGCTTTGCCTGTAGTTATTTCACGTTTACAGGTACTCTCAATTACTGTAGAGCCAGCGGTTGTTCTCGAGAATTTTAAGTATATTTTTGTAAATATATTTTAAAATTGTAATATGCACATCTACCTGGCCTAGGGCAACAGGTTAAATGTGAATGCCAAAAAACAAAGTGTATTGTTTTTAGACCCCGTAACAAGACTTACACTAGTAAAAAAAAGATCATTAGATTTCAGTGAGAGCCTATTGATCGCTTTACGTCTAACAAATGCCGCGGTGTCTTTTCTCACGAATACTTAGACTGGTCTCTTCCTATAAATTACTTAAGAACATCTCTCGAGCAGTTGGCATACTCTGCACGTTACGTCACTTATTACAGAGTTACTTAACAGCAATACATGCGAACCTGCACTTTTGCCTTCTTATAAGAAGAACAACGACAAAAACAAACCTGAGCTACGTATATATATTACAAAAATGAGCTGTGTGGTTAATTTAACTCCGACTCCTTCGTTCAGACACAATGCCATTTTTTAAAGCAGAAGCTGCTAGTAATTATTAATATCGGACGTAAAAATTAGCATCTATTGTGTATCGAGAACTAAAATGTAACCAAACTGAATTCTTAAGGAAGTTTCCCGAGTGGGACCACAGCCATAATTCAGGACACATCAAGCTTCAAGAAAAACATGCCTGGTACTAACCATGGTACGCGAATATTACCTTACCAAATTCCCCACTTCCTTAACGAGCACCCCACCATGATGACATTATTTGAAGAAAGTAGCTCAATTCATGTCTTCAAAAACAAGATACGCACGAGACGTACACAAACACTCCCAACCAAAAGTTCACGCTAGTCATTAATATTTCGATGCTTGTCGTACAAGAGCTTCGGCTAATCGAATCAGAACATCAGTGTGGGTGTTACACAATATACGGTGTGCTATTGTGCGCCACGCTGACCTCATACGTTGTACACGTAAAAAGCAACACATAGACGTACCTGAGTCTACAATTAAGACAACGGTGTCGCTTGTGTTGCCAGGTGTGAAATGCACGTAAATGTGATCCCTGAAAAAGAATGAATTGCGGGTCAAATATTAGCTGTAGAAATATCCAGTTCAGCTGATCCTTTCAGGGAGAAAACGTAAATGATATTCGACGTGCCATAATCATTCTTTTGGCCTCTGTAGAAAAGTATGTTTCTTTAGTCCTTGTAAATACTTCGAAACGCTCTTAGCACTGTAGTTGCTGCTCACACACCGTGGTTCCCAAAATACGTACATATGTGTTTCTGTCTGCAAAAAAATCTACAGCAAAAAAAATGGCAGATCCCAAGTACCATGGGAATCAATGTTATGCGAAGCATGCCGAGGGAAGGTGACTGGGTTGTAATATTCTTATTTAATGAAACGTTACGGAATGGCGTTAAACATATGTACAAATGTTGTACGCACAGACATACGTAGAACAGTCGCAAATGTTGCATATAACCAGTTGTTTACGTTTGCATAACGATGCCAACAGAAACATGGATAGTGCCTACACCAGAGGCGGTAATCTGATATGCAGCAATTGTGCTTGCGAGGATGGCAGCCCTGGATAGTGCTTCGTGGACCAACTACAGTGGACAGCGCCTAAGTAGTATACAACTGACGTTAACCCGACACGACGGCTGCCTCATAGGAGTACATATGTAATGTTGATCAAATTAGATAGCCAGCACTGGAACCACAATTCACGTTTCACCAGCAGTTTCGTGACTGCAGTTTCGCGACCTGGCGTGGCTCTGTGATAGAAAACTTTATTGCCACGCAAATTGCTTGGATTCGATTCTTGCTGGGACCCTGATATTTATTATTTGCATTCGTCGGGTCAACGCTGCCAACGTCAGTTTTGCTTAGCGTTTTCGCGTCTAAACTACTAATGTCTCTTCTCGCTGTTCCAGAGTTGACAAATTGTCAAACACCTGTGGCGCATACCCGCATACCGCGGCCCACGGTATATGGGTATGTAGCACAGGTGCCTGCAGGAAAGGGTTTTACGACTCATACGACAGGATTTTCACGTTATTGATGTCGTGACCAGCCAGAGGTATTCTTCAATACATCTTACCTTCCCATACAAATTTTGGACTACCCCAAGTTCACAAGGCGATCACGAGAGCACCCAGACGTAGGCGGATAGATAGATAGATGGATAGATAGATAGAGAGATAGATAGATAGATAGATAGATAGATAGATAGATAGATAGATAGATAGATAGATAGATAGATAGATAGATAGATAGATAGATAGATAGATAGAAACGCAAAGGTGGTTACAGTCCCATTTAATACACAGTGCAATCACGGGCATTTTGGGTCGCGGTCACTGCTGCGACTGAATTGCCGTACCATGATGGATAAAGCCAATTTCAAGCGAGGTCACGGGCCTATACTGCTAAATGCATTGGCTGAATGGCGCTACCATTCTCGGCGCTGTGTCAGATAATCCTTTGCTTTTTGACCCACATGTATCTTATGATAGAGACGTGGTATGTCGATAAATTATGACTGCCCCGAAATTTGCTGTCTGAGAATATTATCCATCAATATGTTCTGGGGGTAAATTTATCTGCGTTATTTTAGAAAGTGAGACAGTGTTTTTATGCCAACCTGTGTCAACTGACAGGTGTACTGTACTAATCAAATAGTAAAATCTTGGTGGCATATCATATGTTTGTGATCATTCCTTTAGTATGCAATTTAATTTTGTTACTGATATGTGCCATTTGTTGGGCGTTACACTGAAGAAAGAAAGGAAGTTTACGTATGTCTAGTGTAATGGTTAAATACGTTTGTTACTATTTTATGTGGTAATGGACGAGAAAGGATTCACACGAATCCTTGAGAAGGAGGAAAAATAACTATGTTTCGCACTAGAGAGACGAGAAGAGAAAGGGAAAAACTATATACACAGCGCTGATTGTCCAGGATCACGCGAAATACGCGCTGGTCAGTCCACAGTATATGTCGGGAGTCCGGCTTCGCAACCACATGAAAGTGTCGAGCGCGTATAGTTCTCGAATGGAGAGTAAATGACGTCGCGCAATTTCGATCGATATCCTGCCGGCATGGTGCGCTAGTTGACGTAAGCGAGAACAGAAGTGGCACCACTTGTCAGTTGCTCAAGGAAGTTGCGTCAGTAAACCATCCATATCCGTATCAGAAATGGAACTGGCGCATTTGGATTCTTCGGCTCGTGGTGTTCCACAAAGTTGTTGTTTTACGTTTTGTGTGTTTTTTTTTGTTCCTGGATAAGCATCTGATGTTATCTTTTCTGTAGGCTATATATTTGTGCGTCTTTCGTAATAAAAATCAGTTCAAAGTCTGCGCTGGGCCTCGTCTTTTGTACGTGTGCTGTGTCTGCTAAGGTAGGCCTCGATTCCTACCTTAGCCCGAGCAACTGCCCCCCTGGTAGAAGTCGCTCAGCAGGTCTCGTCCTTGGACATGGACCAGGCCACCGGAGTTGCACCTCACATGCAAGTCCTGGTCCAACTCCCGCCTAAGAAACGACGGCCAGAGTTCTTTATCACGAGCGGTACACCGCTTCCCCTGCCTTCGTGGCTTCACCCCGACATCTTTCCGGACATTCTCCACGTAGACCATCCCCATCCTTTGTCGCGTTCTTCTCTTCTTTTGTTGTTTTGTTGCCGCCTGCGTGACATGGGTCCTCCGCTCGAATTCACTTTCAGTTCTGTACTTTCTTGAGTCTTTTAAGTCCCTTATTTCCACACATCACGCCTAACGCACAACATTCATGTCCTTTCCTAACAACTAGTATACTAAGGACTGAGCACACCAATGCAAATGGAATTTGCAAATGGAAAGGCCAAATCGTGTCGCGTTCGAGATGTGCGCACATCGTGGCTCTTCTATCACGCTGCCGTCTTGACACGCGGCGTATTTATGCCGATACCACGATGTCCATCGATGTCGCATATATACTCATATTGTATATTGATATTATAAAAATAACTGTAATTGATAGCGCCATATATTACGTATCTTTATTTTATTAAAACAGGGCGTTTAGTTGCAGCACTTGTTTATAAAATAGAAGAGTAGTCGCGACAAGTTAAGGGGTAGTCGCGGAACCAGCCTATGTACCGAGCCAACCAAACGTCGTCGTCTTCCCCGCCTGAGGGGGTACCCTCTGCCTTTCTGAGTGGCACTCATCTTCTTCCCTACATTGTTTATTTTGTTATTATATTAATACGATGGGTAAGCAAACACACGAAATGCGCTTTTTGACAGCCTGATGGCTGCGTGGACTATCACCTGTCTTTAGTTGACAACGAAAACGGGCCCGCGCATGCTCCGCAGCTGCATCTCACTGACGCCTTGGGTAACCGGTCCTCCGAGATTAGCGGACAAAGGCAACTTGACTTGATATGCGAGAGCAGAACCACTGCGGTGACAATGGAAAGACTCGGAGTGAGATGTGGAAGAGAGTGAGCAAACGGGCTTGGTCGCTGGCTCACTACAAAGGGCTTCCCGTGTGCCTATACTCCATCTCACAACTACCTTGCAGCACTGCCGAAGCTACGAGGAGTACACAGGCAGTGTCCTTGCGCAGCACATCATATAGTTCTGAGCCTAACTCTCATTATCGACGAGGTGCAAGGGCTTTAGCTGTGCTTCTTGCGTGACGCGTTACAGCGATACATGGCACGTTAGGCCCTTCACGCATGCACTTAGAAATTTCTGAAATAATGCAGTCAATAGTGGCTGGTAACCGTAATAAATACCCTAACCGCGATGACGCACAGCAACATGGCAGCCCCCCATACACCCCAGACGACCGGCTTCCATCCGAATTCGTGCTTTCTACTGACTCTCTGCCCGGACAACAAGAAATAAGTGGCATAATCTGTCATCGCTTCGTCTATTCTAACGCTGAGGGCAAATAATCAGGTGTCTTCTTTCACTATTATTTATATAACTCGTTTGTTTTGATGCTGCTAGGACTACCGAGGCGATGCAAAGCCGTAAAAGTGGTTTCATGTGAACTGAGCAGATGTCGCCACAACATTAGCGTCGGTGATGCATTGACAATGCGAAACACCCTGACTGTCTATGTTGTTTTCTGTGCCAAGAATTTGCTGTTCCACCCAAGAATGGGACGTGATTGCTGCTGAAAGTGCGTCGAGCGTGCTGTCAAAAAGAACTCGCTGAAAACGCCAGTGTAAACGCTGTTACAAAAAGAACCGCGTTCCTCAACAGACCCAGCACAAGTGGGTTTCTGAACATAAAGAAACGTCAAGGTGGCGTTCCCCAGAGGTTTTTGCGTTTTGTATTAACTAGAGAGGGCAAGTATCGACAAGGTAGGCGAGCCGACGCTAAAGATACGAAGAGCACACGATGCAACACGGATGAACACGTCTTGAGGAGGCTTTCGCCTTTCCTATTCGCTAACAAGCCCTGCGGCTTCCACAGTGCTGCAAGGTACTTCTGAGATGGAGTATAGAGTGGGAAGCTGGAAAGAAGAAAGGAACGCGATAGAAATAGGTAATGTTTAAGACAGGCTTTTTTCAGAGTGTCGCCAAACACGGTCTCGTACATGCAGACAGCGTTCATTTTTTAGGTTTTATTCGGCTGCGAAGCCACACGAAAGTAGTCATCGTGGGAAGGCGTCAGCTCGACGAAATACGCGTTGCAGGTGACGTTAGCGGCTGTGCTCATCATCGCAGGATTCCGTTGAAATTCATGTTACGTGGGGTTCACGAAAAAAAACATAACTACGAAAACAGCATTATGCCCAACTTGATCCGCACGACTGCTCAGTTCTCGAGAGAGAAACGTGATTACACCATATTGAAAGCAATCCGGTTACGTTATGGGTTAATCCTGTGCGCTGTTGTGGCATTCTGAACACCCAGGAAGTTGTGGTTCTGCTGATGTACGGAGGACCGCCGTGGTTTTAGTGATGGTCACACCATTTAGATTCTGGAGAAGCGAGACAAAAGGCTGGGTCACCGCCTTGATATAATAAAAGACTGGCAGATAACTATGAGAAGATACCCTGTGACACAACTGATTACCGAAGAGATTCATTGATGGTATGTGCCGGTGACCTAGCACTTAAAAAACATGGTCGATCGGCTGATTTAATACTGATCTTTATACGCGAAACCGCAAACACAACACGGATTGCAAAGCATGTAAAAAAAGTGAAAATTTTGTGCCTCAAGTGCGACGCAATGAACGCGATAGCAACGAGTTGTAATGCTAACGAAGAAAGCCTAGTAATTCACTTTTTTACCAAACGTGGCCGTTATTGCGCGCAAAGTGACCTTCATGCTGCCATGCCTTCAACACAACCATTGCGATAAGAGCACAAGCCGTACACAGCTATGAGCCATCTGTTTATCCAAGCAAACGAACAAGGCGTGTAGCCTTCTGGCCCAACCAAGTTTTCGCAATATGATGTCCTTGGTAATCGCGAAAAAACATTATAAGATAGCTTATGGTTTACTTCGGTGTGAAACTTAACTAAGAAAAAACAGAAATATTACCCAGTGGTTTTTCGCTGCGCGGTGTTATATAGGCGTAGGTGAGTGGCGGCCCCACTTCGATCCAATTATGGTAGTCCCAGCTAGCGTACATATAACTTATCAGCCCAAGTGTTCGCTCAGTGCGCTCGGGGAGGCTACTGACCTCAAGTTGGTAATTTGTTCAGTGTCATACAGCAAAGGCACACCAGCGGAAACGCTTTCCCACAACATCTCTTGTCAGCTAACAGTTGCTGTTATGGGAAGCGCGAACAAGAAGAAAAATAGGACCACGCAGTATAATACGGGGATCCGGTATAACCAGTCATCTGTCGGGAACAGCGACGTGGGCTAGCACAACCAACTTGCTAAACGAAATAATGTAGTTTGGAGCGGTTGCCTCTTGATAAACGAGGGAGCTCTCCTATGATGCCAACGCCAACTTGGTCAAAAGAGTAACTGGGGAGCATCCGAACCTTGAGGGAGCCGACTGTAGCTATGATAGGCTTCTTGCATCTTTGACACTCTACGGAAGTGTTCACGTATGGTGTGTTATCGTGAGCCGTTTATGCCTTTTGGTGTGACGAGGCATTAGCGTGCGTCCTACATAACGAGAAGTTGACCGTAACTTAAAAATCTGAAACTGAAGAGGGGCGGCGCTCTAGCAGGACAAGAACAAACAGTGCATCTTTGGTTAGGAAATCTGCTTTGATGGCGTTCCAATCATTAGAATGAACTCGAGACACAACTCACCTGGGCGTGCCTTCACCTGCGTTCAGTGACCACTCGTAGGTGGCCCTAGGGACATCTAGATTCAGTTCTGTGCGTTTTCCCGTAAGACATTTGAACATTGGGTTTGTGTTCACGTCTCTTATGGCAGTCACATAGGGCACTGTGGCGAACAGCTGTGCAAAAGAAAAGATTCATAGTATGTCCAAAGCAAGAAGAACATTTTCTGTAATTTTCGCTTTTTAAGCTCTGTTATTCCTCATGCAAATCAAAAACTTTGTACGATTGTTTCAAGTATCGGACCGATATGTTGTAGTGATGCGTTATGCGTTTCTGTATGCTACTCTTTGGTATTCTATGCTACTCGCTTATGCCGAAATAGTGACCGCTAATGAAGGTGAGGTTTCTTCCGACGTAATTGTTGGTGTCAAGGTTAGGCCGATATGACACAAGCTGTAGATGCTGGAAACGTAACTACGAGAATTGTTAGGCCCTAAAGTTCAGCGTTTCAGTGCGTGAGTACTGAAATCATATCTACGTTTATAGGGAAGTTCAAGAAATTGCTAAGTGGACAAGAGACCATATTTATAAAACGCTAATAAAACCTACTTTATTACGTACACGAAGTGTATTACAACTAAATAGCGCTTTAGTTGCGTTGTGCTAGTATAAAGTGCGAGCATTAATTTCTATGATACTGAGAATGATAGTTGCACAGCCAATATATATGATAACGGACATAGGATTGCAGTGAGCCGATGTCAAGTTCAAGTCACCTTGCATTCAATTCCTGTCCATTTCAGCGCTGAGTACCGAAAAGCGTGGGGTGCAAAGAGATTCATGTATATTATATACATTGAATGGAAGAAATGCGCGGCACTCAAAGGCCGCCGCAGAATTATGCGGCATCTCCCATAGCAACTTTTTTCCCATCGAAGTGCAAAATACTATCGCTGAACACACAATCCTCTCCTTTATTAAATTATCTGTTGGTCAGAGCACTTGCCTCGACTACAATGTCACGATCTCATGTAGAGGCCCAGTTTAGTGTGTTAATTGTAGCGTCAGCGCTCTACGTTGCAGTAAGCGCATGTAATCTGTGTTGATGAGGGATGCGAATACCTCAATAGCGTCAGGAACGTTCGTACCTCAATAGCGTCAGGAACGCCGGAGTCTGCTGTGTTTTCATCGCCCCGAGCACATTTCCCCCGCCAAAAGCAGCCATAGCTGCATTGCTCCACACACAGGCAGGATTACATTCCTGCCTGTGTGTGGGTGATGGTGATGTTTAGCTAGTGCTATAGGAAGCTGCCGTTCCGGATGCTGCCAACTTTCGCGCTGCGTGGGATGGCCTGATCTTAAATACCGCGTTGAAGTCGACGGGTATTTGTGCTTTCTAGCCTCGTCAAAACATGCCTATTCATCATTTACGCCACATAAGTGGGGCGAAGTGGTTGTTAACCAGGATGGCTTAATTTAGCCCTTCAATGAAAGAAAAATTGCTTTGTCTACCCGCACCTAACAAGATTGTTTGCCTTGACAGAGATGCACTAAATTGCTCGACTCTTCATACCGGGCCGAATTCATTTAGGTTCAGAGTACGTCGCTGCCCGTAAACTTTTTTTGATTCAGGTTGTTGAACGGAAGTATAAAAATGGCATAAATTATAGTTCATGTTCACGTGAGAGCAAATTGACATATCACGCTCATCAAACTTGAACATCCGAAATGGGGTCACATATTGTGACAGTCCTTTAACTGAACACTCACTCTATAGAATGTAGCACACTTTAAAAAATGAAAAAAAGCTCATGTATCATGTTAGTTAATATTCCAGATAAAAACGACCGTAGACAACTGACATCCTCATTAATTGAACACTTGCATAAAGCGCAACACACTTTCAAGAACAACCAATTTTCGCTTCAAGGTTTAACTTATATATGTTTTAGTCCTTCCAACGTGTCTGCAGAAAATGAAATTAGATTGAATGAGGAGAGAAATTACATTCTGCAGAATTTTCACATTTCATTAGTGGGTTATTCCTTCAGACGCACAGTATTGCCGTGATTGTCTATTTTTGATGTATTCGGTGTGGCTACGTTGACCGATGTAATGAAGACGAGAGGTCCTTGAAACCCAAGGTAGAACTAAGAGAGACCATGTCCGTGTTACCGGAGTAAATTCGAGTATGTCTTAAACTTCGACAGGTTGTCCGCTCCAAATAAGTAGCTTGCTTCAGGTACAGCGGCCATTGCAGGTGAAAATAGCTTGTCAGCAACGGGCATCCACTGTCCTCAACATCGCTTATAGACTCATGGTTCACCGGTACCTGCACTACGTCATTGCAAATGAAGGGAATTTTTATAGATTGATGAAGTGATCCATGGTTGTCGTACTTGACTACGCCGTCGAAGCTCTACGACCAGCTTTAGCCTTGAAAAATCTTGTTTCTCCAAAGGTGTTGAGGAAGGCTAATTTTCCCTAGCTATTTCAAACTGAGCTTCAATAAAGGGCCCCTAAACCACCCTCAAGTCTAAATTCAGTTGTGGTGGGGAAGTTGTGCACGAGTGTACAACGAACACGCAGCCATGAGAATTTTCCGAAACGGTGCCATAATAGCGGAGTTATACGCGTTTAATCATCGAAACGCGGCGATCGCTCATTCCCTCTTTCCATCGCCACCCTCCGTTGGTATCCTCTTCCAAAGCTGGTTTGCCCTCTCGCCGAGCGCCCGTTCTAATCTCGCGTGGCATACGTCACCGTCCGACGCGCTCCTCGAAACACCTTCTACTTCCGGGTGCCGCCACTCCGCACTCCGTCTGCTCCGTCGACTGCGCGCTTTTTGGCTAACCGCTGCTGCCGTGCCAGTTCGTGCTCATACGCATCGTGCCGGCATGGACCCTATGTTGCGCGCACGCCTTCAAAGGATCGCCAACATGATGGATCCGTACGGTGACACGCAGTGCCAGAACACATCCGCACGGGCAACACGACGAAAACACAACAAGGAGCGCGGCCAGCTGATTGGAGACTTACCGGAAGTCTTAGGTTACTGTTCGACCAATCGCGCATGACTTGCGCCCTACGTCACTTATTGACATCCTGACGTCACGCGGAGGCCGAAAGGGCTCGGAAAGGAGGAGGGATTGTTGTTTGAATTTGTGGCGCACCCGCGGCTTCTAGCGCTGCCACGTGGGGCATCGTTCATCGTGACGGGATTCTGCACACGATGCGCGTGTTTACTTGAAATCTTTGAAAAAATATCGGAGGTGGTTTAGTGGCCCTTTAAAGCATCTTATGCAGGTGCGTTGGGTACCATTGGCTGCTATGCCATGGATGTAGGCTCACCTCGCGTACCCTACAACTCAAAGTGAAAAGGCTTCAGACGAAACCTCTGTGCCTGGACTTGTCTGTGAGCTTGACGTGGGCTGTTCGTTGTGACGGTGTTTAGGGCTCTTGAAATATCAGCCTTATTAGGCTTCCATGTCGGGTCACATATTCACGACACCGGTCTTCGTTCTTTTTATTTTCCGAAGTCCGCCAATCAGAGGTGGGTTTTGGCACGGTGACCTGCCATAGAGCAGCGAAAGCAGCGGTGTTCAGCATTAACCTTCTTCAGTTTTCACTTCCTGCTGATATTGCAGCGACAATCTTAAGTAATATGGTTTGACAGACCACAGAGGATACATGCCTTGTTGTCTATCTTCGAGGAGACGCATAGTGCTACTGATGTCGGTGGTTGAGACGATGAAGTTCTTTTTGTTCCCGATCAGGAGTATCTCTTTTCTAAACTGTCATTGCTTTAGTTTCGCTCACGGTTTCACATCTACGGGAAAGCGCTTGAGAAAAACCTTCGCGGCTGCTACCAGGTGCGTCGTTGGAAGGTTATGTGCCGCTGGCTAGATACAGGTGGTATAAACAACCATGTCTGTCGGTAAATCCCTGAGCAATATGTCGTTCATTATCCTGGCGCAAGTACCGAATTACTGTCTAGGTCTTTCCACTCGCGTATGTGCCATTGGACGAAATCGTACGAAGTCATTAAAGCCCCGGGCGTCATTGGAGCGCGTGACGTTAGGCAGCTTTCGAAAGCCTGGCAGGTGCTTCTAAACTGTGAGAGGCTTGTCGCCGAATTGACTTGTGAGGACGTCCATGCCATTAGCATCAACCTCTTATAACTTTTAATCAAAAGATATGCCACCCTTTCACTAATTCTATAACGTTCCTCTATGTTGCCAGCTATGCTATTATAGATAAGGACCCCCTTCTCGCTCTTTTCTTTACACTATACTACGATAGCTTAGGACACCCTCGCTCTATAGTAGTGCATAGCACTGACCTTTCCTCCAAGCTTCACGGAGCCCTATTACATCATATTTAACACCCTCTGGTTCCTCGAACAGCACTGCTAGACTTGCCTCGCTAGATGGCATTCTAGCGGTGAACGTTACCAACTTCATATTTCAGTGGCGGCTTGCTAGTGCCGACAGATCTTAGCCTGCCCCGCTGCGACAGATTATACTAGGGGTGTGAATTTAATAATTAAAACTAAGAAACGAACGCAATCTTCATAGTTTGCGAATATTTTCTAATACGAATAGTAGAACTACTGAGTTTTGAAAAAAAGAGTTCCCCAAGTGCACATAAAGATGTAAGTTCGTTGCGCAGAAAGTAATGTACAATGAGTTTTCGCATTGTGTATTACGGATTTACAGCTCCCTATATACACCTATTTATTGTGGTCATGTAGGAGACATACCTGCTTGGGCATCTATTGGAAGCAGCGACTACGTTGGGCTTTTCAACGTTGCTCCAGACAGCGGAAACAGCCACAAACTAGACACATTATTGGTAATGGGTTAATATTATGGTCCTAGTTTAATATCCTCAAAATACTTTCTCAGTGAAAAGAAGCAATGAAAACTCGTCGACACAATGCTTATACGTATACCCACCACATTTTTTGATATTATTTTATGTGTCTGACCGCGGATCGGCAATTTCAGTATGTTCTCTTTAGTCATTGTTCATTGGTGAATAGTCCCAGACTTTCCTAATATATTATCTTCACACACACACCCGTTAATATTATCCGTTCATGTAACCTTTGGCAACGTAAAACTAGCTTGATCGTTACGTAAGCCCTCCTTTCGTAGCCTTAGACAGTCGTTACCAAACATGTAGTACGCAGTTGTATAGGGAGGGATCGCCAGTTACCACTATTCTTCACGTCGGACAACTTTACTGCCGACATGAGGAAATCAGACGCCGCAGGTCAACCATGACACGAGGCGTTCAGATGCCGCGAATAGAAGCGCAATCTATTCGAACCATATGAAAGCCGAAATTTTTCGTACGTCCTGCAAAACATAATGGAATTTGTAACTTTGTTTCATCATAACTAACAGGACTTTTCATTCTGACATATCAATTACTGCCCTGCACAGCAGAATATTTCCACAATATTTCGACAATGTCTACTCCGTAAGACACAAATCGGAGTGGAACACGCAGCGTATTTGGAAACTTATGAGCATGCCAACCTCTTCGTCAACGTCATGCCTTGAATACCATCGCTGGTTTATACCTTCGAATTGGAATTGTTGTTTCTGAGTTCGGGGCAGTTCAAGCGCTACCACAAGCTATACAGGGTTGAGTTTCAGGCAATTATTGGCGATTATATAATTCATCTTTGCTGATGAATTCAACATGCTGCTCCGTACCCAACTCGTCTACAGCAGCACTGGAACATTCCATTCTGTAGAACCAATTTTGGGCGACAAATGTTGCGTTTTACTGTTCCTTTGTTATTAAATAAATTACTTCAGGCAAAAATAATCATTGAAAAATGCAGTGCACATGACATTAGGGAAGTGCTTTCATCGTGAAAATTGCGAAAATGGTGGTTCAGACATTAGTTTTTTATTTATTTATTTATTTATTTACTTATTTATTTATTTATTTATGTATTTATTTGTGTACTTATTTATGTATTTATTTATTTATTTACAATTTCTGTGCATATCAATGTTGTCTGATATATAGTATGTTTTGTATTACATCATATTTTGCATTGTACTTCGGAATTTGTGCAGTAGGAAAGTGCTCACGTATATTAGTTTCTGTGCATAGCATTACTCCACGTGCATCTTTCCACTTCTACTGCGCCATGCATTTCATAGTCTGTGTTCATTGCATATGTTCATGGCCTATGTTCCATGGTCTATGTTCACCTATGTCCTCGTTGCTTGCCATGTATAGGGAGGCTCGGGTTCTCCTCAAGTGACAAACGTCACTTTTCTCCCGAGCCTGCCCTCATCCTTGAGATGAAATAAAAATTGAATTGAAAAAATTGAATTGAATCTTCAGTATTTTGTAGTCCTTCAGAGTGCTTGTCTTTATTTTAACGCCTGCAGCCATGAACGTGCACCCTCTATGAAACACGAAATCATATCAAATGGCACAGAAAGATAATGAAGGGCAAGCTCCATTATGCAATATTGTCAGAACATGTAAACATGACACGTTTGCTATACATATACGAAAACCGCACCGAAGGGTCCTATATAATATGCTCTGTGCATATGCCTTACAAGGCCGGTAGTAGTAACCGAGTGGATATTCGTACAATGGCGATTGATCGTGACACTCCAAGCACAAGTATCCCTTGCACAAAATGGCTCATGACAACTAACGGTTCAAAATCACCGTTAGTTGGTATTGCGTTTTATTGTGACCGCAATTATATGAATCCTCTGGGCGCGTTCTTCCCGTCGCTGTCAAAATTGGTTGCCGATGCACCGTTTCTTGATAATGTACAATATCTCTACATATATAGAACCCAGAAAAAAGTAAGCCGGAATAAAAATTTTCGATGTGGGCATAGCCTGGGATGCGGAGCTGCAGCAACGCCTCGCTCCGGGCCCGATGGGTTAAACTATCTGGTCACGCAGCATAAATCCTTCCAGCATGCCAACGGCGAGCTGCTTCAGTGCGGCATTTACCGTTGGTAGAGCGCACATCTCTGAAGTGCTTAGATGAATAAGACGCATGTTCACCATGACTCGAGAGTTGGCACAAGGCTCCAAACAGCGTGCTCTAATGCGCGTCATGTCTCCCATATTTCATCGCTCTGGGGCTGTGCGTTGCCAGCTCCCCACTTTGGCCTAAATTGCTCCGCGCTTTATCTATTGAGCTGGGACTTCTGCCTGTTGTACTTCCATCGCAAAGTTTGTGCTGAAGCCATGAGCCGCAAGAAGGTAACTTCGCTCACTGCAGCGGCCGTGCTTCCTGAAAGAGTCAGCGGCTAGCCTTTCTTCGCATGACATTCCTATTTGTTGCTAACTCATTCAATGCGAAATACTTGCCTCGAAAGGATTACTGTAAACTTCGTCATGAATATTTGACGGTTTGCGTAATTTATTTGAATCAATTTTCTCCAACTGAGTATACAGTGACGTACCAACTTTCTCCAGTCCTACTAACCACATCTTTCACCAAAACGCATAACGGCATACAACGAATATAAGATAAATATACTGGTTACCCCTTGGTGAACTAAAATGAACGCAAGAAATCATGCTTATACAAATGAAAAAGCCGCAAAAAATATGAATGCTGGCATGTAATAACGCAGAAAAACAGATGAACTCAAAGATGGGAACACTATCATACGGCATGCTGTATTGTTCTTATTCATAATAAAACAAAAATGTTGATGAAGGTGTGACGAAGCGGCGACATGGCAACAAGTTGAGTGGCATGAAAACGATTGAAGAGAGGTATGACGTGACGTGGAATAAATACATTGATTGGCACAAAGAAAGATACCAGGGAGAGCACCGCTATAATTACATCGAAGTAGTTACAAGTTATTTAAATACGAAAAGTATTCCTGTTTAAAACAGCCTATACAACGAGACAGTTTTATGTCACTTTTAATGCAGTTCCCGAAAAACATCGCTGTTAATAGAGAAGTGAACTTATATAAAAGAGTTCGAGCTTTCAATAAAAAAATTATTGCTAATGCAAGTCGACTTTATTTGAGAGGGCAGCTCTTAGGAGCACGTTCCTGC